>NDXB01015388.1:15819-46745 GCA_002631895.1 Agapornis roseicollis | reverse complement strand
AAAAAAAAAAAAAAACAAAAAAAAAAAAAAAAAAAAAAAAAAAAAAAAAAAAACAAAAAAAAAAAAAAAAAAAAAAAAAAAAAAAAAAAAAACACCAAAAATTCTTGTAGAATAATATTATTACCTGGCATCTGAAATAAGCCTTTCTTTCTTTGCATAGGAGTCTATTTCTTGTGACAAAGATACCCAGTCAGTGCTTAGTGTTGAATATAACCTGGAAACAATAAATAGAGCCTGAAAAAAGCCCACATTATAAAGATCTACGTGTTTACCAGGACACAGACAAGGTCTTGCTGAACCTGTAAAGCTGCCCTCACCTGTTACAGGATACCTGCAATAGGGTTACTCACCCTAGCATTACTCACCCTTAGTGATGAACCACTGATTCTATAAAAATAAAGAAACAAGAAACCACATCAGAGTGTGACCTATATATTTACTATGGTTAAAGTTCTCCAATGTTATCTGTCTTAACAGATTGTACAGCATCTCTATTTTTAATATTTCTAATGCATTCATGTTTACAAACTGAACTCCCTGAGGAGCAGGGAACCAATGTCCTTTTCCCCCCTTAAAGTGTTTTCAGCTGTAATAGTTTCTTCCTTTCACAAATAGAAAGCCTCACATAAATGACAGGAATATCAAGAATCACATTGTTTCTTCTTGTTTGACTGGAAATAAAGGTTTAAAAACCTCATAATAGTACACTTTTCACATTTACATTTCCCCAAAACCATGGCACATCAGAGAATCAAACCATCTGAATTCACATATGTTTGTGGTCTGCTCAAAACAAGACACTACAGAAGCACATTATTTCCCTCATGTGGCCTGCTGGTTCTCTATTCTTAGCTATTATAATCTGTTTTCCTCTTAACTCAGTTTCTAGAAATAATATAAATGATAAGTCCTCCTCTAACTGAATAGGGAATGAGGGTATGAACCAGTGCACATTGAGAAAAAAGAATTTTTGCCTGGATCTGGGGCCATAGAAAGAGCATCAAGAGCAAACCCCAACCGTAGACACATTAAGGAAGAATGGGTCATTTCCCTATAGGTTGTCATTTGATATAACCAACACTACAACTTTGCCAAGCTAGAGGTTGATAGCACATGACACATGATGCAATATTTCTTTATGTTCAGCTTTAGTGAACAGTTGGCAGTATGATGTATCTGTGTACTTCTGGCATTACCTTGGCAGTTACCAAATTTGTCATAATTTCTCCTCTTTTGTGTACCTTTTTTATCCGTTAGGAAACAAAGTTGCTTCCAAGATCTTACAGATGGATGAAGCCACAAGAACTTCATGATGAGCATTTTCTGAATGAACGTCTTTGCTCTCACCTACCTTAAGAATCCCATCAAAGAGGGATTTATGGCAGTGGCTTTGGCACACAGTTCTTCCTTTCTTCTATTATATGTTTTTGTTATATAGTGCTACAGTTGTGCTATAGCCATCCTTTTGATTGTTCAGAATCTTTATAACAAAAGTACTATTAAAAAGAGCAAGATAACTTTCATATAACCTCCACAGAGCCTCTGCTGCTGAAGAATTTCTATTAATACTGTACATATGCTGCAACTCCTCCCTATACAAAGCATCCCATTCCATTCCACTGTAATAACAGTGAGAGTTTGCAATTACATATGTAATGTGTTTTTATTTTAAATGAAACTGCAAAGCCAGCTGTGGAAGGCTCACTCTATTTAATCTGCAGTATTAATGACACAACACAGAAAAACATTCCAGTGACACCATTAAAGACAACTGTAAAGGCACCAGTAAGTTCAGGAAGCTGAAGTTTTTCCATTAAGGCTATATTACAGTAATGAATGAAAAAAAAAGGAAGGGTTACCTGATGCTCCATTGTGCTTTTCCTAGTCACTGTACTTGTGTTAGGATTGCACAAAACACTCAAGTCTTCACAATGTAAACATATGTAAGATCTGGTCTTTTTCTAAATGTCTAAATGAGTAGAGATGACACATCCTTATAGCTGTGTCCTTATGACAAAAAGTAGAAAAAGATTCAAATGGACTGAGGAACTCACAGGTCAGCAAATTGCTTTTTACACCTTGCTTGTCTGCTCTGCTATTCTCAAAATTTTCAGTCTTATATGTATGTCTAACCAAGCATATGTGTGTTCTGCTGAGCCATTTGTTTGTAAGCCCTTTCTGAACTTGCTGAAGCAAGAACACTGTGCACAAACCTTTTGTTCCCTGAAGAAAAGGAGCGCTTTTAGAAGAGGAAACACACCAAATAGAACAAACCCCTGTCAGCCCCGAGGTCAAGTCATCTCTACGACTAACAGTTAAGAGTAAAGGCTGTTTCTATATCTTACTTCCCACGTTGGCCACCTTCTTACAAACAGTCCCATTAAAGCAGCAGCTTTGTGACAGTTACATGCATCTATATGGCAGCACCATTTATTTTCAATACTGTTTTCAGAACTATGAGCCATGGGCAAAAGCAAAGTGTATGTGTATTACTCCAAATTATAACATTATTGTTAACAATAAGATAGCTGCAGGAATAGGGTCTGTGTGGAACACTCAGTGTATCAAATAGCAGATTAATTTTCAGTTGCACCACACAATTTACTTCAAGTGAATGCATTGGTATGAAATTGTAAGAATGTATGTTGACAAATGACTGATCCTTTGAGGTCCCTCTGAATAGCAAAGACTGTCATAACAAATTGCTACTGTTCAGGAACAGGTATCTAAAAAACCTGACACAGAAAAAAGTTGTGACTGTTGCCCAGTACTTCACGAGACAAGAGCAAAACACTATTGTTTCCTTAAAATTTGTAGTTCTGCATCCATCACTAGGAAGTCCTTTGCCATTCACATAAATATAGTAAGCCTTGCCACAGGAGTTTCAATAGTATTTTAAACCAACATTCATTAGTGTCTGCTTATTGTAAAATGTTTGTGTACAGTTGTACTCTTGAGATATAGCTGTGCTGCCCATGTACCGCATCACATTACAACCTCATAACCCCACAGCAGCTGTGATTTTTCTGGAGGAAAAGTGATCTCTAAAGTATCACATTAAGATTTCTTGATTTTGCTAAGGAAAACTTGTAACCTAATGTTCATTACTTCCAAACAAATGTCATATTTCAATTGATGATAGTCTGTACCTTTTATGAAATTGAACAAGATGATATTTCATTCTC
Source organism: Agapornis roseicollis (assembly GCA_002631895.1). Classification (NCBI taxonomy): domain Eukaryota; kingdom Metazoa; phylum Chordata; class Aves; order Psittaciformes; family Psittacidae; genus Agapornis; species Agapornis roseicollis. The sequence continues at coordinate 43,560 of NDXB01015388.1, read as the reverse complement.
CTCTATCCAGAAGAATGATGAGCTAGGTTTGATTCAGATCAGTTAAAAAGGTCATATCTTTGTTTCCTTGATACAATATAAATAGATAGTTATGAAAAAATTTGACATTCATCCCCCTTCTTGTCAGTCATAACTGACAATTAAATAATGCAAAGGGTTGCTGAAGAAATAGAAACCCAGCTCATTCACTGAGTTCCTGTAACAGCAGCTTTGATTACATTAAAGAGTAGTTCCAATACTGAAAAATGTGCTGTGTAATTTCATACTGGTACTGCAGACTTCCCTGCTTCATAGACTTAATACTGATTTTAGATTAGACGTTGTACCTGTGTACATTCGCATCAGAGAGGGTATTAAGTCTCCTGCTTTCAATTTTGTTGAAGAACTGTTCTTTTTCTTTCAACACATGTCTGCTTTAAAATTAAAACCTTCTCTGTCCCAGCTATTGTGTGATAGGGAGATTAAAATGCAGTAGATGACAATGGGTCCAACTCTGTGAGAAAACACGGGTGTCTGCAGTATTTGCATTATCTTGGACACAAAAGAATAAAACAAAGGCTTTGGGGCTTTCTTTTCACAAACAGCTCACTTGGGAGGTGTGGCCCACTGAAAATCACAGGCCCGCAACAGAGCTCATTTAAAAGTAATAGCCTTATATGTACACATGTACTTACATACAAACTTCACTACACTCCTTATTTGAAGAAAACAAGCTACTTCTTAGGGCATTTTCCAACTGAAAATAGAGAAATTAAAGCAGCCTGATGCCCTTTTCTCCTATCAGGCCCAGGGACAAATCCTTCATGCCATGTAAAATGTTGCTGATATAGCCTAGTTTAACTACAACCCCCAAAAGCACTCCTTGCTTTAGTACCAGTTCCTATCAACATTTATTGCAGCATGACTCTCTCAGATCTTTCTGTTGTTCTGCTTGAGACTACCGATGGCTCTCATATCAGGCCTCGCCTTCCTCTGCTCCCTTACTCTTTCTCCCAGTAACCCCACAGTTAACTACAATGGATGTATTTTCAAAGCTCCTGTATGAACCAGCTCCCATGTATGCTTGGTTAATGACTTCCTAGTTTATTACTGTATTGGAGAGCACAATTTCTTTCACCTAAAAGTGCCTTCTTTGTATTCTCAGGTAAAGGAAATACTTTTCCTCTGCAGATTCCTAAAAGAGTTTATAGGCTTTTCTCTCAAGTTTTCAGTCTTGTTTTCACAGACTCCAGCTCTCCATTAGACTTTCTCTAACTTCATGGGTCTTTCGCTCTCCCCCAAATTATCTCTTTTTGACATTTTTCCAGTTTTCCATCCAGTTCCTCCTTAGGCACAGGCACATGCTTAAATGTCTCTGATAAATGGAAGCATCACAAGTCCCAACACATTAACTTGCATTTTATGTCCTAAAGTAAGCAGTACTCTCCACTAAAATAAATTCTCTAAATTACATACTGTTCTCTTGCAGAACTTGAAAGTAACAAATCAAAGCTTTTTTGAACTGCTATTCATTAGTGTAAAATGTTTTGAGAGATTTCTTCTATTTGATCTTAAAAGAAAGATTAGATATTTAGTGACTTTAACAAATACCTTGTAAAACTGATGTATCCACAGGAACAGAAGTCTTGCACTTTTGCAATAAATATTTGCTTACAAAAAGTATGTGCCAAACCCATGGAATGGTCACCACAAAATCTTATTTGCCTTCCCTTTTGGGGCTCACCTATCATTTAATCATGAACAAAAAAGTATAAGATACAATTTTAAAAGGTCAGTTACTCGTGAGCAAATGCTTGATAACAGTCCACAGAAATAGCCTAGAAACACCCCATAGGCTGAATTGTGCTTTATTATGTTTCTGAGTACTTCCAAGCAAAAAAAAAGTGTTTTAAATACAATCTGATTATTTATAAGCAGCAGGAGTTAAATTGGACAATTACATGTTCATTACTAATTAAGTCACTTGTTAATTGGTGTTTATTTGCTATTCCATATTCTTCAGACATGTGCTGATGTGTGCATATGGCAAGGTTGTGATGTCATGAAACAAGCATGAATATAATTACCACAATTAAGTGCTTAATATCCAGATAAGAGAAAAATGATATTTTAAAGACATAATTTCATTTTATCTCTAGCTCAGTTTATGATCCTTTTCTTTCCCTTGTCAATATTCACACAATCTTCCTCTACAGCATCATTAAAGCTATTTGATTATCCACCTTCACACATCTGGATTTCTTTTTAAGGTTAGTCACATCCTTAAAAATGTTTTGAATTTGAAATGCTTAATTTGAGAACAATTAGAGTGTCTCTGTAATCATGTTTATCTCAAATAACTCATACATTCTCTTTAAACACTATTTTTACATCGTTTTTTGCCTAAGAATGTGTATGCTTCTAAGACCAAATGTCTCCTGCAGTAGGACAGAAAACACCACAACCTACTACTTATACTATTTTCATGTCAAAATAGCAGGAATAAACGAAAGAAATTTTTTTTAGACAAATCAGAAAAGAAGTTTTGACTCTTTCCGACCCCTCTGGACATGTGTATTTGCCATCTGGGTTTCCATCAACTCTGCAATTAGCTAATTGAACAAGCCTTCATTTCCTCCTTCCTGTCCCACCAGTGTCACACACATGCCTGAGCAATCTTCCCATACCTATCACCCATCACATTTTCCCCAACTTCTGTCTATCCAGACGTAAATTTGTATATTCATGTGCAATTTAATTTCCCCTTCCAGCCACCCCTCACTTTTGAGTACACTGTTGCTGTAATATCATGTAGAGGTTGGATTATAGACTGCAACGCGGTTGTGTTTTTCACAGCAAAACTGAAGTCACAGTGTTTGAAACCTTATTTCTGTAAGCCATAGGCCAATGGCTATAACAATGAATGTTACATTTCAAACATCAGTCTCCTATATTCTCTAGTCCCATTTGAGGGCCAGCTTGCTGGTTCTCTCCAACCAGAAAGTTTAGCAATTCCAGGATTAATTCCTTCCCAACACATCTGTCACCAAAGCTAGTATCTTCCTGAAAGTAAATTAAGTTTTAATCATCTTTATTTTCTGACTAGAAGGATTTTCCTGAAAAAGTTTCCCTACCGGTTGTTATTAATATTATCCCATTGTTGGCAGTAGTCACTTGCTGGTCCCTTTGCACTGACACCCACTAGATAATTTGAAAACATCCAAAAACTTCAGTGCATCATTGTATCTGTGAGTTGTATTTCGTTGTTTTGCCCAATCACATAAACAGTGATTGCTAACGTTAAAAATTTTCTAAATTAAGGATACTGTCTGCAGGTGTATTTCTCACAGGCAATGCTAATGCTAGAAAATAATTAAGTAAAGAAAGAAATCTCACAACATTAAGAGAGCGGAAAGAAATGTTTAAAGACTTATTCCAAAAAGCTTGAAATGATTTGGCCTGCAGGATTTATTTTAATATGAAAAATGTTTCTTCACATATATGTGCATATTTTTTTCTATCTGTAGAAAAGTAGCACAATCTTCAAGAAGCGTATAGCTTCTGATTTTCAATACCTACAGCCTCTTTTGCTTAGAAATAAAATAAAAGCTACTTAAAGCCCTGGGTCACACCTTCAGCTAGCCATCTCTCGTGCAACTTTGGAGGAAAAAAACAACTGCATGGCCCTCTGAAGTAAGTTTTTTGAGGTGTACTGGACTTTAAATCAGGGATTTGTTTGTTTAGAGCACTTTTCTCCTCTCTCTCGCTCTCTTTCTTTTTTTTTTAGATAAACCTCTAATGTCAGTTTACAATACTGAAATTATTTTGAACAGGTACGAAGCCTCTTTTTGTTATCAAAATCTACTTTTCTCTGCAATTGTATAAGGTATTTATATTTTGCATAAAATGGCAAAGATTAAATAGATCTGAAAAGAAACTGCTGAAGACTTCTGAATTATAAAACCCTGGTTGATGGACTTATGCTTTCTGTGCCTAGTGCTGTTGTAAAGCCCCAATGTCTGGAGGTCCAATGTATTAAAGGAAAAAGTTGTGAAATTTATAATAAGCATGAGATATTCAAAAGTTAGAGCAGGGAACTTTGCTTCAGAATTCATGAAGACTTTATTGCCATCAGTGATTCACTGTATGACAGGGAGCAATTAACACCTCTGCTGCAGTTCTCTTCATCGGTAAACCAAACTGTAATATGTTACCTCTGTTGGGGCTTGGAGAATGTGGAGCTGCAGCTTAATTGTTTTTACAATTTATAAAAATACACCTGGCCTCTAGACACAGACTTCTTTTTCCTCCTCCCAGAAATAAATGTATAGCTAGAATTAAAAAAAATTAAAGTATCACCAGCCATGCATAAACACTCCCACTTAGACTTCAAGATTCTTAAGAACAATATAAAGAAGCCAGAGATCTTCATTGTGGTGCTCTGAAGACCAGGACAGTCTATCTAAGTAAGAAAATGCTTACGGGGATGCTGTCATACCCACTCCACAGCCTCAGGCAGAGGAGTCTGAGGCTGCCAACATGACAACCACAACTGTGCTTTGACACCAGGTTTCTGCAGTACTTTAAGATCTGCACTTGGAAAGGGGAGCTATGTATCCACACCACCTGCACTTCAGCTACCTGAAGTATCCTCAGCTGTCTTGCTAAATCCAGGTCCTTTTAGCTTTAGAATTATGTAGTGTGGCAGTTGCTATAGAAACTAGTTTGTTGTGGGTTTTTAAAATACTGTTGTCAATAAGAACACATAGTATATTGCATGTCTCAGCTGCCAGAATGACTTATGCCCTCTTTGCTTCAACATGAATGCCTGTATTTATGCAGAAATGGAAAGGCTGGTGATTTTTTATATGACTGACTGTGCTCCTTTTGGCATAATATGCTCTTATGAATAGTCAGGTGAAAACAACCCACTTACCTTCACAATAATAAATTAGCCTGTGTGACTCAGAGAGGAAGTAAGGGGGAAAAGGGGAGCAAGAATTAAAATTTTGTATGGTTCTGCTGAAATTCAAGCCACATAATCCCCACACACCCATGCATATAAAAAGCAGGCTCAGGAGAGGTAGAGGTTCTATAATAAAGAAAATTTTAAGACCTGACTGGCCTTTGGTTATGCAAAGAAATTAAGATTGAGCAGCTGCATTGACATTTCATTTCTGGATAGCAGAGGATGGTAGTGACTCATTCCTCATTGCTATGCCAGCATGTCTTTTCTACACAAGTTTTCATTAAGGTTAAAAACAAATGAGAAGGCAATACATTTCAGCTTGCATCAATGTGTTGCTGACAAGTAGTGTGAGCAACTTGCCACAGCAGCTTAAGCCAAAGTATTCTCATTTGGATAGCTCGAGAGCAAGTAGTTCTCATGTGAAATTCAGAAAAAGCATGCTATATAGAAATAAAAATTAAGTTTTACTCTTGCACTGAAAAAGTCCATAGAGCCTACATTCATAGCTATTCATGTTATATAAAAGAAAGCCTGAATTACCATGCACAATGGAGTATAAGTGGCAAATATAACGAACTGATACAGTATATGATGAATTAAGTGTGAAGACAAAGACACAGTATAATCAGTACCTGCCTCTGGTAATCGTAAAATTTTATCAAGAAAGAATAGGTCTGTATGCAGAATATTAGTCAGAGCTCAAAGGGGAATATTAGTCAGAAACGAAAACTTCTTTAGAAAACTATTTATGTACAGCACAGAAAAGCTGTACAGTGCTAACCAGAACATTTTGTGCTAAGCTTCAAGTCCTGCAGTTAGCACTTGTTCACGTAACACCTCATGTTAATTCTTGCTCAGGAAAGACGTCAGTGTGCTCAGACATGAAGGTAACACTGATCCTTCAAAGAGCCATTTTGGGCTTCTTTCAAACTCCCATCCACACTCTGTTTGAGAGTAAGCAGACAGACATAAACTCTCTCCCAGACCTCACCCAGCACCTAGGGAAAGTTCAGCTAAACGCCATCCCTGCAATATGAGCTCTTCCCCACGCCTTGGACACTACACCGGAAGATGCTTCCCTGAGCTTCACCCCAATCTTATCCTGAGCCCTGGAGTCATGCCTGGAGAAGCCAGGGATATCCAACTCTCAGTGAAACTCACCCCAGACATGCCACAACTGTTAAGTGCAAGAAGATCTGGCCCTAAGGGAAAGATGCCTTCCTGTACACAGTCTCACCTAAATGAATGTAGCATCTGTGAGAGTCAGATCACTGACCAAGCAGGAAAACACAGGTAGTGACAGCACCAGTTCCTTTCTGTGAAGTAATTCCATGTCCATCAGCCAGGGAACATTAGCATTTGACCTTCTAGTTGGTGGGATGGGAGAGTTTTTGTACAGGCTATTCTGGAAGTAGGATATTGCTTCTGCTTCACTCCTTAAGAGCAGCAAAATCACACAGCAGCAGAATTCAGACCACTGTTGGTGTTTTATCTTTTTTATAACAATAAAAACCACTGCTCCTTTCATTGTTTTTCCCGTACTCCTGCACACAACCTGATGTAGCATGTTTTCTCCAGCCACAGCAGTCTCTATGCTTATTAAAACTAGCTTTGTCTTCTAATGAATGCATTTCTAATGCAGGCCCTTACAACAGGCAGAGACAGAGACAACAGAGATCACCCTTTTCTCTTTTCTTCTTTTCCTCCTCCATTCTCCCCTTTTCCTTCCCCCCATATCCCTCTGAACAGTAAACCACCTGGTATTTAACAAGAACTAAATTTGAACTAATAATACATGAAAGCCAAAGGCATCATCGTGTTACTAATCTTGTGAACCATCTGAGTCAAAAATGCAATATGAACAGAACCTCTTAACAAAAGAACAACTCTTCACTACTAGGTAAATCTCTACTGTAAAATTACACTTCAGAAAGTCTGGACTTAGTTAACTAATTTGTCCTAGTAAAAAACATATCCAATAGCTCAAATTCTTTTCTCAACTACACAGAGATAAGTAAGCTTCCAGTGACTCCTATGGTGGCCTGTAACAGAATTTGGCCAATCACATAAAACTTCATTCCTCTGCACATATAGGATACATTGAGGAAACAAACGGAAGCCAGCTGAAAAATGAGTAGGATTTGCTTTCCTGTTCCAAATTAGCTTGTTGGCTGCAGTCAGAACAATGGGATGACATGTAATAAATGGAGTAAGGCTGAAAATTCATTGTACTTCAGAGCTCACAAACAGGCACCTTTCACTGGAGTGCCAGTTCTCAAAAAGTGTGGTGATTTTTGTCCATTCCTGTACATCAGCATTAATGTGTTTTTTTTTTGTGGGTAGCCTAATATACCTCAAGCTTGAATCACAGAAAGAAACGAGTTGAAAGATTCTTAACCATGCAGATGCTCATGCACAAATCCACACACAATTAGTGCCTCCACTGTGATAACTAATTGCCTGTAATCATATCCCCAAATCACTGTGTTGCCTACCTATTCCCGTTCTACCTTGTTAGAGCATTGACAGACTTACAGATGGAAGGAAAAAAGTAATGGATTCTCATCTTTATACCAAAGACAGTGCAGAGTACAGAAAGCCATGTTTGGAGGCAAGAATGTGAACATTCCAGAAGCAACAGAGTCTGCATTTTTCCTGTTCAGAAGCGTTCCTTCTAGGGACATTGCTGTTCAGGGTGCATTTCCATTTCACTGTACTGACAGCACTTCTCAGATACTTCATAAGGGTAAGAGCCAAGAAAACAGAGTGAGCAAACACATTTGTACATGGGACAGAGGGAAGAAGGCAGGAAGGTGACAGCAAGGATGAAGAAAAAAATTAAAGGGAAACAAGATTCCTGCTACTGAAAGAGCCAAGAACAGAGGAAATTACTGTTTTTTCTCTCACATGTTGTGTGGAGAATATGGACCCTGTGACAGCTGGTGAACTTCTGAAGCATTTAAATGTGTTTCAGAAAACTGTTGTCTCTGATGTAAGGCAGAATAACTGTTCCACAGCTATTACATTATTATTTGCAATTGCAGTGGACTGAATGAGTTCCTTCCAGTCCTCAGTACTATGATCTACACATCCTCAGCTCACCTTGAACTCTTTTCTGATGGATACCTAATTCATATTTCACTTCTCTCAGGGGGACTGTTTCTCCTCTTGCTCTTATAAGAGCTAGTATTAAAGGTTCCCTACTAAAACACATAAAAGTTAATTCACAGTCCAAAGCTTGTGTCCTGGCCAAGAAAGGAGCCACTCAGCTAAAAAAACTGGAAAAATCCCATGCACAGACTGCAGACACTAATGGATACATACACATCACACACACACATATCCCTACACACTCTAACAAGGCAGTATTTATACATTCATAGTCTATCTCAGTCTACTTTGATGGAATTTACCTTGTCCTGTCACTAAGCATCTCCCAAGCCTCCTGGTTCAGGAACAGTCACAAGGCATGCTCAGCAGTTGTTCTATCTCATATGCTGGATGTATGTCCTCAGACCTGACTCAACCATTTAGTTAGTCAGGATTGACACGTATTACAAACACATGTAACCCAGTCAGTCTATCCTAGCAGTCTGCATGCTGTAACCAAGTTTCTTTATCCTAAAGCATTTCTCAGAAACAAGCAGAGAGCTACTGAAATAATTCCTACAAGGAAATAAACACCTCTTCAATACGTGGATCCCCTGTGCTCTACTTCCAACACAGACTCTTTCATCACTCCTTTCTTTTACATCGACCCCAGTCCCATTTCCACCACCTGTCAACTCATCTGCATCTCATCCTGAATATGTACATGCTGTACTCCATAAAACATTCTCTTTCCAGGAAGGACAGGGCAGATAAGGTCACACTGCCTGACCATAGAGGGAGTTTCTGACTGACACCTGCTGTGTCTTTATAGTGTCATGCAGAAAAATGATGGCCAAAGCAAGGAAGAGGAGTCTTAATACAGGGTTAATGATGAGAAAGTCTGTCTGCCCACTCCACTGTCATCACAAGCTAGTGTCAGACCAAGGTCCAGCAGTTCCTTAATGCCGGGCTCTCTGGCATCATACTACTCCTAAAATGGTGGGATGAACCTCCCAATTCCATGAAGGATTATTAGCAAAAAAAACCCCTTCATAGCTTTTTTGTGCAGTGGGGTAAAATATTAGAGACATGCAAAGCACCATTTGAGACAGTACTGGAGCAAGATACTCTTCATATGGAAAGTTCACAATAAATGACCTTATCTTCATCCCTTGTACTGGATGCCAGACACCAATTCCTCTTCAGTGCTTCAAAAATTTATTTATGAAGTTTAAGTCTTAGGAACAGAAGAGGAGAAAAGTGAGAAGGAAAAAAAGAAAACATTATTAATGTTGCTGATACCTGTTCCAAGATTTTTCTCTCCCTCCACCTCTTTTTGTCCCAAGCCCTATCCTGTTCTTTTTCTTCATCTTGCTTTTTTCAGTAACAAACCAAGGCATATTTAGGTCCTGCTGACATGCTTGGATCCAGAAATCCAGAAGACAAAAGGAGTAACATTATGCCATAAAGTCGTTCAAAGACTAAAGTTGTGTATATGAGCTTCCCAGCTGTGTGTGAGTTGCCAGGTACAGATGAATCTGGGAGACAAAAAATAGTTGGAGAGCCTACAGTTATAAGCACAAGTGTCCCCTGTGATCACTAGGACCACTTCAGCTCAGGTGTGCAGGAAGAGCCTGAAAGGTTTCCCTAAGGCAGATATTGAAGTCTTGCCATCATGGTAGACCCCAGAAAAATAAAAACACATTGAAAGTCAAGGGGGCATGGCTCACTTGAGGCAAGCCCAATAGTATGAATCAGTTTTGCTGCCATGTTATAACACTGTTTTCAATTTCACAGTCTTTCCAAAAGCCTTTTCTCAACCCACACTTACAACGTGTCAGCCTGCTAACAGATGCTTTGTTGTCTTCCCCATGAGATGCCTTAGAAAACTGAGTGACCAGTCTCCACAGTCAATCTAATTTGTCCTGTACTTAAACTCAGAAAGCAAGAGGAACATAGTGACTCAAAGCAGAGGTGACACTTCATGCACGCTTCAAGAGAAAGAGCTCTTGAGTTTTGCAGACAAAAATTGTAACAACTCTAACACAGAATTCCCCAGCTGGAAGTGATACTGCTGTGAAACATCACTTTAATGCATATTCTTTGTCTCTGCTATGTTGCCTGCTTCTTGTTTATAAATTAATAAGTAAGCTGACACAGGACATCACTCACCTATGGGGTAGAAAAGTAAAATCCAGAAAGTAAAATTAAAATTACAATAAAATTATACTTTATAATTTTTTTAGAATTTAAATCTGAAAGCTCTCCTCCAGACATTTGTGTTCACTTAAAAAAATAAATACNATTAGTATTCGTCCATAAGAAGGCCGGGGGCATCTTGTGGTTTGGGTCTGCAAGACACAGGGGTGTCTTGTGGAAATGGTTTGTGGTTTGTTATATTGAGGATTATCGGTGAAAAACTGTTATAATAAGGCAGGCTAAATCTGAAAGCTCTCCTCCAGATATTTGTGTTCACTTAAAAAAATAAATACAGTCAATACAAACCAAGAATTTATTAGTAATCTGAATTTGTAATTTGCGTTATGAAAAATCAATAAACTATAAGCTATGAATGAGATAACCATACAATTTATGGTTTTAAATCAGTAACTTTATGATCCTTTGGAAAACAAGCATACTATAGCAGTAATTAATCTTATTCTTAGCAGCTGAGCAACCTTTACCTTTGTGAGGTTTTGCTCTTGGAGAAAGTCCCAGGGAACTCAAATGTTTAAAGAAGTGTTTAGTTAGCACCACTCTTTCCCAAAATTGAGCGTTTAACGTGAATCAGCTCAGGCAGGATTAATCTCATATAGCTTTAGAATCCCAGTGTTCACAACTAAGGTAGTCACTAAGAGAAATGGGTGCTTTGAAGACTCCACTCATCTGATGAAATAAACACAGACTTTTGTTTTAGGATGAGAGCAATCATGCACTAGAAGTCACTATTTATCTCCACTGACCACAGAGGCGGCCTAGGAGGTATGATTTGAATGCAGATATCTCCAACATAGAAATCTGCAGAAGGTAACATTAATTGTATCTCCACTGGTCAGCAATTACTATAATTGTAGAGAAATGTTATCTCAGATTTTTACATCTTTATTTTCCTTCTTTGTTTATTCCCTGGTTTCATATGAGAAACCACACTCCCTCTCCCAGTTAGTCCCTCTGTCTCCTTCATCTTCTGTGTTGTGAAATTTTGCATGATCGTCTTAAATACAGATCTTCTTTCCTATTTCATATCAGCTATTATCTCATAAAAAGTATTTAATATAGTTAGGGCAAACCATATAAAGCAAGAGCACATTTACTAGCTCTGTTATCAAGAAGCAGATTCACTAGAAGCATTCAGTCAAATTCATAGATATTGTAAGATTATCAGATGCTCTGAATCACACTATTTAAGCATCTTAATGAAGAGAGAGTACATGGGGCTGTTTGTACTTTACTGCACCTGTATTGTGCTACTAACTCTGAAATTAAAACAGACCTCATAAGTGTCATCATCTTAAGAAAAGCAACCAGTTCATTCAAAGGTAAGAAGGAAGGACCAAAAGCTGGAAATGAGGTGACATCAGTCCAAATACACCGATTACTAGGAAAGTTGTCCAGGTCTTGGAAAAAAAGGAGACAAAGAAATATGCTTGAGTGATCTTCTCTGAGATATTTCTAGTCCTAAGTGTGAAAAAAGGAAAAAAAAAACCTTGAGAAGATTGTTAGGTGCACAGGAAGTATGAAGCAGTCTGGATTTCATGGAGCAGCATGATGCATTCACCTGGATGAAAAAACAATACTGAGGAAATGGCTTGTATCGCACAAGTACATAATTTGCTTGTTAGAAACTATCTGGAAGATTCAAACCAGACATACAAGAAAAGATATTTGGAAAATAATTCCTGCAACTTAAATCTGAAATATTCCAAACATTTTGAAGTAATGTGGCATAGAAAATAAAAATAATAAAAATTATCTTACTTTTATACTTCTAGAAATCCAGATAATAAGCAAAAGTAATTGTAAATTGTTGCCGATGAGAAGAAATTTAATACATTTGGCATTATTGAAATCTGGTGGGACTATTTTCATGTCTAGAATGCTAAAAATCATGACCTATAACCTGTTTGGGAAAAGCTATGTAAGTAAAAGAGGTTGAAAGGGCGCTCATTTTAGAAGGCAATTACTTGCTTTAGAGTTATTGATAACTCAGAACAGCAGGACCTTGAACATACATGGATCAATGCATTCACTAACAAAACCCAAGAGGGGTCTCTGGACAAGAGGCTGTTGCGGATCACCAAATCAAACTACAGAATAGGATGGACTAATCCTTAAATACAGGTCAGTGATGTGGGGAAAGAGACATCTTTTTGGAGGCTTTAGATCAGAGCTGCAGGCTACAGGTTTCAATCAGCTAACGCTAACCCATCATTAGAACTTCTGATATAACACTTATTTCTATTCTAAAACCAAAGCATGTTCTACCCAATATGAGGCAACTATTTTATAGCAAAGCAGATAACTGAATCATTAGACTGGAAGTTGGCAGTTATCTAAAGATCAATGGTAGCAATCCAATTATGTTCAATATGGGCAAAGAGAGGACAGTCTCAAAAGGCTTTGTAGACAGGCAGATAGACAGGCAGTACTTTCAAAGTGTTAATTTCCAAAAGCCAAGGAAAAGTACAAACAAAACTAAAATGAAGCTCCAACAACATGAATGAAAATCTAAGCTCCCAAAAAATAATTAGTCAAAAGCTTCACTTCCACAGTAAAGAAAGCTCAACCAACAATTTGGAATGCTTCATGTATGAAAAGGTACCTAGCAAATAGACAGCAAATGACAACACACATGTAAATAAATAGCAGCTGGCATAAATCAAGATAACTATCCCAGAAAATTGATAAAGAAGAATAAAGAGGCAGTATTGAAACCATGCCTGTCATCACTAGTACAACTAGAAGTTTTTTGTGCTACATTATGGGATTAATGTTCACCTCTGTGAGAGAGGAGCCATGGCTGAGGAGGGGTCAACACCAAACCAAAGTCCCTGAATCCCTCTGTCCTGTCTCCTCCTGCAGATGTCCCAAGAGAGGTGCCAATCCACGATCTTCCAGACAAACTGACAAGAAAAGCTCTCCCCAGTTCACCTGACAGGCTAAGGGACCTACAGATGTATGGGCTGACAATGGGTTTCTGGGGAGTGCATACATCTTGGTTTGGGATATTTAGGACAAGGACCTAAAAGAGGAAAAGGGAAGGATCATGGTGAGTTGGGGGAACAAGTGTGGGCAAGCAGAGAGAAAAATGGATAAATGGGCCTGGTTGTGTGCAGAGAGTCTGCTGCTCAGCAGTTTGTTTGGCCATGCCTGCCCCTGGCCAACACTGTCTGTCCTGTCTCCTCCCTGAACACTGTTTCCGAAACTTATCCTGGGAAAGGGAGCCTTTCTGTGCATGTGTATGGGATTTGAGTGAGCAGAGGTACCCATATGCTGAGGGCCAGCAGCTGGAGAGACTGAAGTGTATATGCTCTGTGCACGTGTCAGGGCACAATTACTACCAACCTCAAACCAGGCCAGCCAGTCAGCAGGATGGGAGATGTGCCTACGAACCTGGGCTGGTCACAAGACATCGCTGCATCTGCATGTTGGATACTGGAGAAACCAGGAGATCCAAGGCAGCTGTTGAAGAGACCCCTCTGTACACATGTAGCAAGGGGGTATCAGGAAATGGTGCAAACAGTGACTGAACAGACTAAGATTCTGATCATAGCTGCTGGAGGGATCCACCTTATACTTTTGTTTGCATACCTATGTAGGGTTTTTTTCAGCAAGGGCTTTTGTCCCAGCCAGCCAGATGGGAAGAGAAAGCATGTGCATGCACATTAGGAACACCAGCTAGGCCTGGAGATCTGGGAATGCAGCAGCATCACTTCTGTCAAGCAAATGGATTCAACAGCTCCTTGCAGTCTGTGCTTGTTGAAAACAAAGAGAAGCACCAAAAATAGGTTATAATATTTCTTAGGTGAAAATAGTAGCATTGGCCATTAGGAATCTCAAGTGTTCAAAATATTCCTGTTCTATGTTTGAGAAGAGGAGGTGTGAAGCAGTACTCTGCAAGATACTGGTCACAAAGGGGAGTGTTAAACAGCAAATATTCAAAAAATAATAAAAAAAAATAATACCTATATTTTCTCTGTATTATTTTCAGCTTGATGAAATACAGACTCAACGAAAGAGCCTTCTATTCTCTGTGTTTGGAGGCTTTTTGTTTGTTTGTTTGTTTGTAGAGGGGGTTGTGGTGCTTTTGGGGTTTTGCTAAAACAATATAATTTCTAAATGCTTCCAACATCACAAAGTTGAATGAATATTGTTTGTCAGTGTTCAGAAAGAAAATTATTCAGCAGTGATGAATTGGGTGGATTGGCTAGCCAGACATCAACCCCAAGCAAAATTACATGAAAAATTAAATAGGGTTCAACTGGTAAAGAATTAGGGTTGATAAATAGAGAATTAATGTCAATAAAAATCGCTTTATAGAAAATCACACCAAGGAAATCTGATTTCTTCCTTTGAAGGGATTTTGTTTGCTCACTAAAGGTAGGTTCAGAGACCAAGATTCCTGGGGGTTTTGTAGCATTTGCTTGATAGAACATTCTGATTAAATTTGACACTGCAGAATGTGTCATGCTTTACATGAGACAAGAGGTAGGTTGGGCAAAGTAGTCAGATGGTGAGTATTTGCTGAAGAGAGGTTTTTTTCAAAGGAGCCTTGCTAAGACTGGCAATAGGTCTGATCCTACTCCATAGTTTTATTAATGAGTTGGAATAAATATAAAATCAGTGACAATTAAATAAATCTTCGTCTATGACAAAGGTTGGTGCTATGATTAATTGCAATCAAAAGAGGACTTGGGATTACTTAAACAAAATGTGCTTAAATACATCCAAGCACAAAATAATATGGTTAAAAGGAAGTGCATGTGTCACCCACAGAGTGGGAAAGATGTCACTCCAAAATGGCTTTTTCAGGGATAGACAATAAGCAATTTAATACATGTTCCTTGAGCAATGTTGTAGGAAAATGAGATATTATTATCTATGGACATGTAGGCAGTAGAAGTTGGATTGGTATTGGTATGCTGCCAGCAGGTTTAGTAGCCAGTTTTTGAGGAGGACATTAGAAAACAGAGGTGAAGAAAAAGGTTATAAAAAAATTACTCCGAGAGCTGAAGAAAATGTGTTAAAGTGAAAAACTTAAGCAGCCCAAGCTATTTAGCTTTCGAGAGGGTAGACTAAGAGTGGCTTGATTGAGGTGTCTAAATGCTTACAAAGGGAAAAAAACAGGAAGCACTGAAGGGTTCTTTAACAAAGACAGATATAAAAAGAACCAAAGCTGGAAACTAAGCCAAATATGAAATCATGTACCAATTTGTAATTGCAAGAGCAATTAGACATTGGGAAAAAAATATAAAGGAAAGTCCATCTTCATTTCTTGATGTCTTCAGATCCTGAGTAGATGCCTTTGTGGAACACATTGCTCTGACAGAGAAGTTATTTTTTAAATCAATGTGTTCAGCTAATTGCCAGCCTGGGAATTAGATCCATATGAAATTTGTATTTGGCCTCCAGCTCTTTTCTTAAAACAGGCTGGCTTTCTGGCTTGGGCAGCAGCCTTCCCATCCTCACTCTTATTCCCCCTGCTTCAGTGGCAGATGCCAAGCTCTGCTTTGTTTCTGCAGGAGGGAGATTTCTGCCATCTGTTACTGCCCATGGAGGGTGCCAGTTGATCAGCTACTCAGCGGGTAGAGCAGAGATCCTGTGCTGCTGTCAGGAGGAAGAAGAGGCTTGAAACCTGCTTTAGCCCTGTGGCAATTAAGATGAGACCTCCTTGCTTTACCTCTTGTAAGCTATTGAACTCTGAATGATGAAAAGCTGCTCATTTCATCATGGTACAAATGGTTTATCTAGCATAAGTATTGTAATTCATGCCTAAATTTATGTGTAAACTCAAGCCTGATAGAACAGCCTTCCTAATATAAGAAATATAATATAGGAAAGGTGGACACATCTGTTATCAAAGAAAAGAAATCTAATAATCTTCAAAATGCTCTTGGAAAGAGGTTGTCCACCTAACAGATGCCTACATCTAGGCAGAGGGGACCTACGTCTGGAGAGAAGCCTCCACTGCTCTCTATTGAGAAGGCAGAATGCTTAGACTTGAGCATTAAAAAGGTGATTAATTGGGCAGTCTGAATTGTGTAGGCACAACTTAGATCCAGATCAGGCATGTGAAGTCTTCTTTATAGGTTGGATCATCTACCAAGTTATTCTGCCCTTAAAACCTTAGACTCTGAATATCATTCAAGTGAGGCTAGGCTTACAGGAAGAAGTATTGCATTTTACTAGACCAAGTGATGTATCACAGCTATATATCTCCACTAATACTGCTACTGAAAGGACTAAGAGCAGAGGGAGAGCTGGCATTTATAAGCAGAGAAATACAGTGTTTGGTCACAGAGATATCTGACAGGCTACAGGAAGGTGGAAAAAAACCCACCAGGCTTCAGGAAATTTAGAGCAGTTGAACATTTTCAGGGAATTTGGTTTAAATCCACATACTTCTCTAATCTTTCACAAACCAGTGAACAGAAATTGGAAAACCAACTACCAGTGTCTGACCCCCAATTACTCACCCAGGATAAGATACAGCCACAAGGGCAGACCATGGGCACATGCTCCTCTCCAGAATCCCAGCATACTCCTCCTTCCCTGGAACAGCACCAGCAACATGGGCAAGGATTGCTGTGGCCTGGATGACATGTACTTATAATCCCAGATTTACCTATGCAATAAATTGTTCCCTTAAAGTGCATTTAACACTTATTAAGATGTTGATCATTTTTCATTGATGAAACCGTCACTGTCTTGAGATTTTTCGAAAAGTAATTTATCTATCCAGAGACATCAGTCTGTACCTTTGATATAAAACCTGGTTTGGTTTTGTTCGTTTGTTTTCGGTTTGGGTATTTTTTTTTGGTAAGTGGATGTGGTTAGATGGAGCAAGAAAAATATTATTATGCCAAATTTAGAGGTTTGGATTTTGCTTTGAGAAGGGACAGTGAATATTTTTTGGTGTTTTGAACTATACCTTTTATACCAAAACATTGTCAAATTCAGTTATGTTTATACTTGTTCCACAAACACTTTTAATGAACGACAGATTTTCACCCAAATACCCATAAACATTATGAAAGCCAAGGCTTCCATGCATGAACAGTATTTGTTACCTACCACTTGCCTTCCACTATTTAGACATGCCATCAAGAACCACATGACACAAAACAATCTAGCTATTGAATAGCTCAATGGATCACAGGCAATCTATAGTCTATTTTTAATGAATTTTATATTTTATGAATAATGTATATGCTCCTGTGCTCAGAAATTTTTCACAAATGATTTGTGAACAGAAAAAAGAGCTAAATCTGCAATGTGTATTTTTTGTAATAACCCACTCAATCAGAATTACTTCAGGAAAGATTGTTTAGCATTAGCTAGTCATCATACCACGTACTTTAAGAAACATACTAGATCTGTAAGTGGTCTATCAAAAACATGATAATTCAGCACTATAAAGTAATTTGAGGATTTTAAATATATGCTTTTAAATATATGGTGTTTAGGAGGATATCTAAAGACCCTCACTATTCCAAAACATGCTTCATTGTCCAAAGAGTGCTGAGGTTTAAGCTGGCTCATAAGTGTTAAGCAATCAATTCTTGTAGACACAGCTTCAAAAATGCTTCCATTTTGTCTAGTTGAATTACAAATGAGTTATTAGCAGAATTATTATTTTGGGATGAACTCCAGAACATTAAAGCTTTACATTTAACCTCCATTACAGTCCAGAATTAAATTAACCTCTCCTTCCCATAAAAAAAGTGGCTAATGCACTTTCCTTGTAAAATGCAAATGTAGTTATTTTGCAGAAAGCACTTAGAAAAAATTCAGTGGAATTATGGTTCATAATATTTTGGTGCATTCAATTAAAACACTACATTTTAAGAAAATTAGTTTATCTACTTTTCTGTCATTGAATGTTGACACTAGGAGTAACAAGCACTGCTAAAATATCAAGTAGGTTTCTCAGGGCAGAATCTCAATGGTGCTGTACCACATAAGATTTACAAACATAAAAACGTATGTTGGAAGTTCTGCAATCAATGTGGTTAAGAGAATCAATCAGGACTTTACTTAAGTCTTAAATATCTAAAGAGTATTTTAAGAATATTAAGAATATTTAAAATTCTTAAGAATATTTTTTTAAACACTTCTGAGATTATTTTTTCCTGTTTCTCATTCAGAATTAGAAGAGAAATAAGAGAAATAAACCATAAATTTTCATGTTGCTGAAAGCAGGCTGAACTGAAATTGTAGATTTTGTGAGTGGCTCTACCTCTGATGCCTAATTTCTTCAACTCACGAGTGAAAATCCTGAAACACATGGCTTGTGTCTCTAGTCACACTTCAAGTTTTTCTAATGTTTTAAAAGCAGAATCTTGTGATTGCAAGATCTGGCTTTGTTGTGAATGAGAACAGAGCAATTCTATATGTACTGCAAAGAAAAAATCTGGAAAAAACCACACCTCAATTAGTCAATTAATTGAACATTTTAGTATTAGCCATTTCCTTAACATATGAACAAAAATATGAAGGATAATGTGAAAAAAATAATTTTGAAATATTTTATTTCAGCAGAAAATCTGATTTCTATTTATTAATTTACTGGGAACACATCTGTTTGCAGTGTGTCAATTTTGATAAACAGCATGCGTAAGCTTAACAGTTCTTTGTTCAAATGGTAAGAGTAAACTTGACATTATTCAAGGAATGATGAACTCAGCCATGAGATCTTCTCAGCTGAAAAAATCAAGTAGTTGAGGAAACATGAGGAGAAGATTCTGAAACCTAGCTGATGACGATAATAGATATAAATTGTGGTAGTGGCTTTTACTGATGCAACATAGTCATATCCTAGTCATAGCCACTGTTACTGCTATGTCAAATAGTGAATGACATGGCTCATTTTTGTACTGCATCAGAATATTCTATGATTCTCCTTCAGGATATACTCCTGCTCCCTAGATGGGACTGTTTTGTAAGATTCAAATCCATCATATTTCCAAACAAATTTTATAAATGCTGATGTGACTTACCAGACAAAGAGAATTTTGTTTTCTTGCATTCAGAAAGCACTGCAAGAAACCTATACCCCAGGAGCTGAATGACAAAGTTCTCAGAAACTGCCAACTTACATTGGCTGACAAGGATCTTAGGAAGGCCACAACCACAAAGAGCTCTGGTTTTATCTGAAGATTTTCCCTGTCTTTTCGTTAGATTTTCTGAGAATATCCAAATTGGGAAAACCAGCCAATATGGAAAGTGAAAATTTATCTGTTAAAATAAAGAAAAAAGCACCACTGAAGTCTATTAAAACGTAGCTAAGGAAGGTTGGAGTACTAGCCAAAAGTAGCTCGTGGTCAGTTGTCTAGACTGCCACTAATATCAGACAGAAAATGCATTAGGATGAAGAGTACAGGCAAAACCATCATAAAAGAACAAGGCAATTTATCAAATATACTGATTTATTTTCAGGATATGATCTCAGAGACTGACAGATTCTTCCACCTGTCCAGCAGATAATTAAAGGAATATTTTCACATTTGCTTTTATCCCTTTCAAGTTTATCCCCCACATTAAAATGCAGCTTTTATAGTTTTGACAGGACATTTAAGAGGAGTCAGTCTGTAAAGCTTAATTGTTTGTTTTCTCCTGGGGGTCTTTTGCACTTGGTTTGAACTATTCACTGGAGGTGGCTTTCAATTATGAGTCAAGATTCAGATCCTCATATAGACAAACCTTACACTGCCCATAAATCCTGGGATTTCACAACCATCAGACAGACCCTCTAAAAGCTTTTATGAGAAAATATGGTTTAGGATGGAGACAGCTGGTATTTAAATTATCCATGTGAGAGAAATTACTGCTATTCATTCAGCAGATGCTTTATTCATATATAGATTTTTAAATTAATAATTCCATAATACTTACAGCTATATAATCCTAAAATCCACACAGTTTCACTCAATGACCTTAACAAGCTTTGACATTTTTTTTTATTCCTTGCAAATAGTGCAGCAGATTTTGCCAATTGCCATTTTGATGAAACATTACAACAAAGGAAGAGGGAAAGAAAAGTCAGTTTCCACTAACAAGATGAGTAGAGTTCATCAAACTGTTACTTCTGCATGTACCCTAGATGCAGGCTCCAGAATCATTTAACTAGGAAAAAACATATTGGCCAGTTGCCTACGAAGTCTACCCATACTACTCAAAGGAGCATTTTGTGGTCTATTTTTTAAACCCAGTAACTAGGAGCAAGAGAGACCTGAAAAGATGGGGAAACACTTTCTATCTACTAACATAAATTGAACAAGAATTGGGGAAGTAAAATAAGAAAAACAGGGAAAAAAAAATTAGATATTTGCCACAACATTCTGGAAAATTATTTGAGTTGATGTGGTTGAAATTTATCATAAATACCAAAAAGGCTTAAAAGCAGCTGAGAATGGAATCCATGCAAAATCAACTTGCAATCTCTGGGCACACCATTGTTCTGAAAATGTTAGTTCGGTCAAATGATGTTATTCTTCCTTGCAACCCTGAAAATATTTTTTTTTTTCAGCTGGCTTCTTTCCACTGGAATACTTATTCATTTGTAATTCATCTTATCTTGATTGTTTCCTTCTTCCAGGCCTCACTGCATTTTTAAACCTCCTGGAAAGGGCTACCACTTCTTCACTTTGAATCACTGGCTACGTTGCACTTTATACAGAGTCAAGAAGTTTTGTCTCAACTTTGGAGGCACAACACAACACTTTTACTGGTTCAGCATCCCTCTTATTTCTTCTTAAGTCTTCTGCCACATACTTGTGCTTTTTTTGTGCAAAGGCCGTTCCCTAATCATCACCTGTGCCAATCAAAACCCACAGTGTTTTCATCTAAATCTTTCCTTAATGAACCTGTCTGTGACAGGTTTATCAGAAATTGATATAATATATACAGAAATGTATTTGAAAGTGACTGCAGCACAGAACTTCATGCATGCATTATAGATGTTCTTTACATCTCTAAACAGTAAGCTGCTTAGCAGTTTGTTTCATCTAACCATGTCAAAACCAATAAGAACATGTAAGTAAGCCCCCATTTCTCTCCCGGTTTTTTAACATACAAAGATTTCTACCAGGGAAAGGTTTTCAGAAGGTCTGGCTCTTGAGACTCAATGCTTCAACCACAGGCTTCTTAGCTTGAAAAGCTTAGAAATACATCACTGCTCTTCCAAGTTATTCCATAGACAAAAGTAGTCATGGTAGGTTTTTCACTGAGAATTCAAAAATGGCAGCTATGATATGAGTGATACATACTTGCTAAGAGGGAGCATTCAGTCAGAAAAAACATATGAACCTTTCAGTCTGTCAGCTGAATACCTTTCTGCAAAGAACTTTCAAATATTTGTAACTTGGAATCAATCCCAGTACATCATCTAATTTCCAACTCTGCTCAAGACTTTAAGGATGGAAAGTAACAATAGCTTCTTTCTTCTTCAGTCTTATAAAGGAGTTACCTAACTTCACACACAGACTGAAAGCATCTCATGCCTGACCCTTCACAGATGTTCACCCAGACTCTACCCAATCAACGGATATGGTCACATTTGACAGAGGAGGAGGGCCAAATTGTAACCAGAGCAGCAAGCTGAATTTTTAAGTGGGCTCTCCTTCCTCACTCTGCTTTTTCAACTTGATTTCTAATTCAGTATAGACCCAATCTACACTTTAATGGGATCAGTCACTTTAAACCAAAATAACTGTGTTAAGTAAGAACTGAATAAACTATTTAGTAAGTTCTACTTTGTAATCCTTTCCATGCATGCCAGGATAGTTGTAGCGACAGCCTGAAGTCCACACTAGAACAGCTTGTGGTTACTTCTGAGACCAGTAGAAACAATTTGATTTAGAATATCACCATACAACTCACGCATCACAACCTGTGCTTTTTTTTTAGCAGCTGGAAAACCTGCCTGTCACAAGGCAACTTTCTTATAATACAGTCTGAATGCCAGAACACAGAATGATATGCAATCCACAACTCTAGGCAGTGTGACCCAGAACATATGGAGAGTTAGTAACAGAAGAAGCTTGTGTCCCACCCCCCGATTGTATCACCTCTGGTTTCTGCTCCAGTTTCCCCATCCCCAACAGATGTGATGCTTACCCACCCAATGCACAGATGTGTTATAAGGATTAGTTAGCATCTAATTACTCGAATATTTAAAGTGCTATTCTTAAAATCCTAATATTATCACCAGTATATTTGCATATGATTTACTTAAGCTTCTGACATTTGTTTTCCAGATTTTATTGAAGATTATAAACAATAAAAACTATTGCTGCCAGGCCCTGTTACACACTTCTGTGAGATGACTCAGGCACTCTCAGACTCTTCACATTTGTTGAAGTCATAGGCACTTAACAAATTTATTGAAGTGTTTTGGATCAGATCCTTTTGTACAAGGAGAAATGACATTTTTATCTCACTTAATGTTCTTTCTGTGAAAAAAAGAATTAGTTCAATGTCACTATAACAATGGCAACTTTAGTTCTTTGAATGAAGAAAGAAGGAAGTCCCAGATCTCCCCAGTGATCACTGCCCTGTTACTTTGGTTAAATGTATGCCTCCAGAGTACTACAACAGTTTCAACAGCTGAGTGCAAAAAAGGTGATCTCTGATCTGATGCTCCTGAGTCAGGCTATTTTACACGCAGTGGAAATTGCCTGCAGATAATAAAAAGGAGAAATAATAGCTCTGCTGAGAGATTTCTCTCAGATGTTTTAGCAGACTGGTCTATTCCATTCATACGCTTTGGAAAAACTTTGATTTTGACATAAAATAGCCAAGTTTCATTATTTCCCTGTGTGCAATACAAAGCCCACTAGTTACAGTCGTAGTCTCAGTCTTCAGGCATTCCTTTGATGTGTGTGCACACACCTATGCATACAAGTGTGTGTATTGGGAGTAAAGGGAGTTAAGTGAAAGCCTGTTCATGTTACCTCCTATTAGCTGTCTATTGAAGATAATATTTTAATAAAATATCTTCCCACCTTAAATACGATCTCTTAACTTTGTCATGCATCAGTTGTTCTCCAATACTGGTTAAAACTTCTTTGGTCTTCAAATTCAAAGCTTTGTCTCTTGATTCAGGGAGACAACATTATTTTTCTCTGACC
Source organism: Agapornis roseicollis (assembly GCA_002631895.1). Lineage (NCBI taxonomy): Eukaryota > Metazoa > Chordata > Aves > Psittaciformes > Psittacidae > Agapornis > Agapornis roseicollis. Next base: position 20,172 of record NDXB01015388.1, on the reverse strand, counting down.
TGCTCATTTACATGCATGCAGTCACATGGACAAACATGCACAGACCTCAGTGCTCTCAAATATTCCCCCCCCCCCTCCCAGGGAATCCCATGCTTTAAACATAGACAATCACACTAAAACAGTCACAGTACATTTAGAGTTTCATATGAGGCATTTGGTCAAACAGTTGATCTTTGCAATGAAACACTATTGGACCTGTGACATTCTTTCTTGCATATAAGCAAAAAAAAAAAAACAAACATTTTTCCATAATGAAGATGAATTGGGGACCAGGAAAAATACTGATTCATGTCAAATGAGTGTCTAATTCCTTGTTTTCAACTTTTTACTTAGATTGGATTAATTTCACTGAATCATAAAGTAATGGGCTGTAGTAGTTTCTGCAGTCCAAACACACACACTCAGCTGTTTTGCATAAATCTATATCCAGGCTTTCCTGGTAGTACTTTACATATGTATAAAAAGAAAGGACAGAAATCCACCAAGGTCACATTCTGGAATACAGTTTAGGATTAATATGGAGTACATTACAGAATGTTTGTGTAGTGCTCAAACATTTAGCCTGTCAAAAGACTGACCAATAGATGAAGGCACATACATTTCAATACGTCTAAATCTAAATGAGTACTACAGCATCTATCAAAATCTTTGGCCTCAAGTCCTGAGACACTGAAGTATCTGCAAAATTTTCTAGTTTTGATGCTACTTTCTTACAGGCACATATCTTAAGTACATGCTGAACCTCTAAAAAGAAAAGTCTGACATGAACTTTGTCTGTGTTCCCTTTTCCATAAGGTATGGAAATTATATGTAATTATGTCTTCAACAACTACATGGGTGATTATCTGTTTCTCTGGAGCTTATCAACAAATTAAGACTCTTCTCTTATATTAACTACTCTCCACATAACCGTCACATATAATGTGTTGCTCTGGTAGTCTGTTAAGAAATGTTCTCATACCACAAAAAGGATTGAGGAACAGAATAAATCTATGTATATAACTAAAGAATCTGGTTTATATTGATGGTCCATTACAGGATAAGACTTAAAGAATGCCAGCAAAAATACAAAGATGTTGACATACTCCAGAACATACTGGGTATTCAATCTTCCCGCTATAAAAAGCCAAAACATGTGGATTTGTAGCTACCTATTCATCTTGAAAATTTGACATCTGGCAAAGCCCTTAATAGACCTTCAGAGATGGCCAAACACTATATATTGTTTTTTGAGTAGGAAGTCATAACTAGTAGAATAAAGGAGCTAACATGGTTAACACAGGAAGTCATAAGTACGTAGAAGTCTATGGGAAGAAGAGTACTCACTAGCTATAGTCCTGTGGTAACCACAACCCTTCATGCTGCAAACTGATTTAAAGAACAACTTTGATGAGGGGCACTCATCAGCCTTCTAGATATTGATCTAGATGGTCACAAATGCTATACTAAAGGGGTTCAAATGTCTGCTCAGCCTCCACTTCAGACATCACCAAAGGACTTTGCTATGATGCACTGTCCTACTGAGAGGCACACAAGCTTTTATAGCATTAGCTGCTTCCCAGCCTTATTATGCCTACCATCAAGATCACCAACAGACAACTTAATCTAAGTTATGGTTCTTTTGCATTCAGTGACTCTAAAAATAAGCTTGCTGAGAGTAGTTTTCTAAAACAGAGCAAACAAAAAGAAAAAATCAAGTTATAAAAAGTGCTGAAGTAGTTTGCAATGACTCAGCGTGGAAGCATCATTTTAGGACATATACATGTTGAGTTGGCAATTGTAATATATGTCAATGAGTCCAATCAGAACAGCTGGAATTTTAAATATCAAACCACACAACAAACTGCTGCAGACTAAGAATTATGCAGTGAATCATCCTGAGTGGAAGTACTTCCGAGAAGACATGATCTCTTGTGGATAATTCATGAAGAGAAAAAGGCCAAATTCCTAAAATTATTCATTATAAATTATTCACCCTCCTTTTTGGAGGTATGAAGTGTAAAATTAAGTGTTTAGTTTTGATTAAGTGAGGAACTGAACATCATAAATACAGCATATGACTCAATAGATCCTGGGAAATTAACTGCTTTTGGAGGAAGGAGAATAAACTTTTATTTCTATCAGTCTTGAAACTTGATTAGCTGTTTGCACAGCGAATGTGTACACAGAGCCAGATACCAAAAGATGCTGAGCTTGCACAACTCCCACCACCTTCAGCTGTGGTTACTTGGCACATTTCAAGTTCATCTGCAAAACACCATATGCAGAGTGCTAAATTTTGGTATTTTTTCTCAGAAAAGCTCATCAAGTTAAAGACAGCACTGATGAATGGTAACAAAATTGTACCAGAAATTACACTAGCAATGCCTTACTTTCCCAGTCTTCCTTTCTCAGGGTATCTTTGCCACTGATTAAACTGGAAATACCAGGTTTGCAAATCTTCTCAATGATGTTTGTTTCTACATGTGAAGAAACTTTCCCTTTTGAAAAGCTATGTTTTTTGTCAATTCAGAAATATTTATTCCTTTTTCACCCATTATGCCACCCAGAAAGACAAGCACAAAACACACTGCTTCAGTTTGACTAAAAAAAAGCCATTCAGGTTAGAGAACTCCTCATCTTTTCTTTTTTTTTTTTTACTTCCAAAATAACATTTTTAAAGTTGCATTTCCCTATACAGGATTTTCTTAATATTTTTCTTTTTTTTTGCTCCTTCTTATCTGCTGCTGCATTAGATTCAGTTTTGTTACCACTGTTACCAATAAACACTCTCTCATAACCCTAAGATACCAATGAGAGCACTGAAACTGAACACACATTAATTACTGACAGAATACACACAGATTTTCCGTTTTAACCTCATTCAGATGTGGCAGCATTTGCGGCCATCTTACTTTTAATACATCTGAACAATGAAACATATGTACCACTTTCTAATATGAATATACTTTTCTAGTTGCTGCCCATATACAGTCATGGCAAAGCAAGGACAAAAGTAAAAGCTGACATAATAGCACCCAACATACAACCATGTTCTGAACAAAACTGAACAATGTAAGGTCAAATAACAGCCATACCTTAGAAGCTGTGCACAGGTGGTTACCTCTTCAAACCTGCACATGAATTCTGGGGAATCTAAACATACAGAGCAGAAATTATACAAGTGAATCAGAAATCAGAAATTATACAAGTGAATTTACAACCCATCACATGGCTACGGTAATGCAAAGGTCAAGGCAAGATTTGGTACTATTCATATTTAAACTGAAGTAGTTTCCTTATCCTTCTGTAGAGTTGAATCACTTCTCTTCATACACCAGTTCTCCTAGGGATTCAGACAATGGTGGACAATAAAAATTGCAGCCCACTGGGATGAAATCTTACTAACAGCCATCATTAGTGAAGGTTGCCCCTTTCATGAAACTGAGAAAACTTCCATCCTTTCCAGCCTTTAAGACACTTTTGCACACCCTGAAGATGCTTTTACATTTCTTCTCAGGTCTCCTAAACTAAAAGAAAACTTTTCCAAGGTTATGATAGGGTTGAGATGGATGTCATCACCTAGGCTCAGGAGTATTAAAATATGACAAAATGAAGCTTTTTTTTTTTTTTAAATTGCTTAAAAGTATTATGTCTCCTATCAGAGAGGCTGCAGACCCTGATTTATTTCACTTATTTGTCAATCTGCAGCTTTTCCCCAGGAAGAAAGAGTCATCTTTTCTTTAGCCTTTTGAGGAGGAAAGCCTGTAACTAGTTCATTGCCAAGTGTTCCACACCACTGACAGGGAGCTCTTTTGTAGACTGGTTGTTTTTCCAACATCACACACACATTTTTCGCAATGAAAATTAATTCCTGTGTGCTAGCTTTGCAGAACTCCATTTCATAACACATCAGCTTAGGAAGTAAATTTAAAGCCTATCTCCTATCAAGTTTTTACCTGTGAGTCTGGCATCTCTCCAGCCTAGACCCACTTTTAGGAGCAATATTAATTTCTGTTTCTCTCAGTTGCAGCTGTGCAGGGATAAAAAAATCATTTTTTTTTTTCTATCCTGGAAGGATAGAACACGGTTTTTAATTTGTCATTAGATTAAGTTAATGACCAAGCACTGAAATCATTCTTTGGAATGACCTAGAGTCCAGATGAAGGCAGGAAGTGCACAGTCTCCTTGTGCTGGAGCTTTTCTCATTTTTAGTAGAATGACGGTTTACCCTTCAGGTATCCCAAAGAGAGAGGTACCTAACCCTGTGCTTTTCAGGTGTCAGCATCCAAAGCTGCATTACATGTTGATTAAGGATAATGAAAATTGATAAAATTTAAGACTTTCTGCAGATAAGGAAAAAAAAAAAAAAAA
>NDXB01015387.1:496-26431 GCA_002631895.1 Agapornis roseicollis | reverse complement strand
GGGGGGGGATGGGGGAGGAGGAAGAAGGTATATATTTTTTTTCCTTGTCCTATTTTCTGATTAAAGCCTTTTGCACAGAGAAGTTTATTCAAGACTTAAGCCAAGAAAGTTTACTTAGGGCAGTCATCAAGGAAGAATTCCCCATGCAAACTGCAATGAGAAGAACAGATGTAGCAGGCATCTCCTCCCTCAAGAGGATCTGACTGTGAGCAACTACAACAGGGCATGCCTCTCAGGAAAGGTGACCAAACAAGCGTGATGCTGACTTACTAAGTTTGAGGAATAACACCAGAGTATGCTCTGCTCAGTTAAGTAGTTCAGACAACACCTAATGCAACCAAGTGAAATAAACCCATCTTTTGACCACAAAGTACATGGAAACTGCTGTTCAATATCAGTTTCTGGCTTAGTTTTAGTGACTTGAGTCAGAAAGAGACCATTTGAGCTAAGGGTTTTCTGAAGTCTTGTTTTGGGTGTTTTTTGCTGGTTTTTATTTGTTTCTCATTTTGGGGAGGAGTGTTGACAGTTGTTGTCTGTATTGTGAGCTGCATTAGTTCACACTTTATTGTAAATAGAGTACTGGCAAAACATAAACAGGGTAAAAAATGTATTTACTTGGTTTAAAAAAACCCCAGCATCTCTGGTTTAGTTCAAGCTCAGCTTGGTATTGAGTGGATTGATGCTACATTTCAACGTAACTGTGAGTTGCCTCCTACAAACAGCTCATTCATTGAATTTGCACTACCACCTCCACTGCAGAAAATGAATTCTACGAAGACACAACTATTTTTGAGCATTTGAACTCTTTCCTCAACATTTAAGCTACACTTCTAGGGTGTTACACTGCCCCGCAAGAGTTATCACCCCCTCTTTAAGTTAGTGTCTCCTCTGACAGCTAAACTTCCATATCTCTGTGAAAAATACACCAGCAAGAAGGAAACAAGTCACAGAGAAGAGGCAGTGAGAATAAAAAGCACTACATATAGAGAACTGCACTCAAGAAAAGCCCTCCCTCTTACAAAGTAGGCCCACGACAGCAGCACAATAAATACTTACACAATTTGCCTAGCCTATTCTATGCTTTCCCATGACAAATGCTGTTTTAAGGACATCGATTGCGCTAACTAAGCATTGAAAGAAAATTAGGATTCATTTAATAGTTTCAATAAAATATTAACAGGTTCAGTTTGTTGGGGGTTTTCTGTGTTTTTTTGGTGGTTGTTCTCTTCTTAAGCTCCTTCCCTGCTGCTTCCTACGCGGCTCACACCTCTCTACTCACCGGTGTGCGTTCGTTTGTGGGCCTGCAGAGATTTTTCTCGTGGGAAAACCCTGTTGCAGATATTGCAGCGTATTCTGCTGGAAGAGTGCTCTCCTTCGCTAATCAGGTCGCGGACGGTGTCTGCTCTCGGACGGCCTCGCCTTAGCCCATCCTGCATTAATACAGCGAGGAGCTGGCATCCCGCACGGTCCCACCGCTGCGGTGTAACTAGAAACACGCAACTTTCCCTGAAGTGAGTTTTGCATCGCGTCTTTGTGATCGAGGGGCGGTGACAGCATTAGCGGTTTACCGGTAACCACACCACAGCGCGACAAGCGCTTTCCTAAAGGGCTCTTTACGGAGGTACGACCGGCAAGTGCCAGGGAGGTCATCAAGCACCACCAGCACTCTGACGTGCACTAATGAAATGGGGAGGAAGTAGCAAAACAGAAAACAACTTCTGTGTTTGGCGAGAGCTTTTATTTCCCCTCTCTTCCCTAGTGCATACCGCCAGGGAAAGGCCAGGCACCCATTCCCCAACTCCCAGTTGCCTCCTTCTTCCTTATCCCTCCCCTCGCGGGCACCGGGACGCGCGCGCCGCTGCCGGATGTGACTTCACTTTAAATCTCCGGGAGAAGGCGGGGGAAGGGCGCGCAGTCACCCTTTAACATCACCGCCGCCTCCCGCCGCACCCCGGGCCCGCACTCACTCACCTTCAGGTGCCGGTGCTCGCCGCCTCCACCGCCCGGGCTCCCGGCTCTCTCGGCGTCCCCGGTGGCCGCCCTGCCCGCTCCCCCGAGGGGCGGTGGGAGAGCCGGGGGTGCGGCGGCGCCGCCAGGGCTGAGGGTCACGTTGTGGGCATTCTCACCCCAGCGCCAGGGGTAGACCATAAAGTCGCTGAAGCCGGGGCTGTTGGGGACGGGCGGGGGGGGCGCCGGCTCCTCGCCGACTACCGGTGAGGATGGTTTGATCGGGGTCGTTTTGATAACTGAAACCAGAACGCGCTTCGGGGAGTCCTGGCAAAATATTACCGGGGGGCCCGGCGGCAGCCGCTCCGCCATCGCCGACCCCTCGCGGGCACCGGCTCCGGGAAGGGGGTGAGGGAGCGGTGGCTCAGCCTCGCTGTCTGACTCCGCGTCCCGGGATGGGGAAGGAAGTGTGGAGCAGCACGGAGGTTCGGCGGCCACCGCTCGGGCCCACCTCAGCAGCTCATCGACGGGGACGGCAGCTCCCCGCGGGGTCTCGGTGCCTTCTTCCCCTCCGCGGCCACCCCCGATCGGATCCGCAAATTCAGCGGCAGCCCCAGGCCATAGCAGTGGCCGGACTGAAGCAGCCGCAGCCTCCCCGCACCTTTCCGAAGCGGCGCCGACTCCGCTGGCAGTCCCGGTCCCGGCGATGCCCGAGGAGGAGCCGCCGCCACCCCTGCGCGCCCACACCCCAGGCCGAGCCCCAGGTTTTCCCGCGTTACGTTTCGCGCCTGAGCGTAACCAATCACCCACCCCGGCGCTAACGTCATGGACCGGCGGTTCCCGCCGACCAACCACTAGGAGGGGAAGTCAGCGGCCACGCCCCCCGGGGCGGGGTTCAAACGGGACGCGGGTTTTCTTCTGCCGCGCTATTGGTCTGGCGCCTGGCTCACCGGCCGAGTTCGAAACTGAGTGAGCTTGCGGACCGCCCCGCCGCGGCTGCCCGCTCCGCGGGGGGCTGACGCGCCCTGGCGGGTTTCGCGCGCCCTTGCGGCGGCCGCGAAGTTTAAAGGGACCGCCTCCCGAGGCCGCGGCCTGGCGCTTCCCCTGCCGCGGCTCTGTCCGCAACCCTGGGAGCTCGCTTGCCGGCAGGGAGGGTTCCCCAAGAAAGGAGGCGGCAGCGGCGCCTATGCCGCTGGAGGGCGCTGTGGTGCGGCCATTACGGCCTTTGCGAGGAGTTGGAGGGGAGCGCCTCTGCTCCCCGCAGGTGTTCTTTGCCGCAGGCCGAGCTGCCAGGGGCCGGCCCGATCCGCCGGGCACGGCCGGTGTCCCTGTGGGGCAACAGGCACCGTCCTAAGGCTGAAAGAAGCGGGAAGCCGCTGTGCCAAGCGGCTGCCAGGGCTTGCCCGGATCGGCAGGCCACCATGGTCCGCAGCTCGGGAATTTTAGGAGTCTTCTCAGGCGTGAGATAGTAAAAGTTTGTGCCGGTTACCAATTTCAGTGTATTACTGTTTGAGGAGTGTTGGTGTGTGGGTTATTTTGTTAGTGGTTTTGTTTGTTGTTTTGCTTGTTTGTTTCCCAGTCTAATGGAGTTGCTCAGGTACTTGCACTGCAGTTACCAAAACGCCGTCTTACCACTTATATTTCCAGCCTGAATCCTTTGAAACGGAGATCCGGTCCAGTTCTGCAGCCCGCTGGCACAGACTCTGCATACAGGGCTGCTTCCGGTCCGCGGCCACTGGAGATGGGGGTAGTGGTGGGGCGGTGGTGCCGGTGCTAAGTCATCTGTGTGGGTAAGAGGTGCTTGGCTCATGCGAGACAGGTGCGGTGGTAGCGAGAAATGGTATGGGAATACGGTGGCATACACCGACTTTGCTTTGAGTGGTAGAAACACTAGAAAGAACACCCTTCATAAATTTCCAGAACTACACGACTCACGCTTCGAGTAGTACATGTAAGCTGCAGAGGAACTCCAGTGACAGCGGGAACCAATGCTACAATTCGGTATGTAAAATTGCATATACTGTGAATGGTGCAATGCATTGCAACTCCAAACCAGAATGGTTGGGATTGGAGGGGACCTGTATTGTTTAAAACCCAGGCAGTAACTCAAACAGCACCACGCAGCTTCTGACTCACTCCCTCCTCTTCCACTTTCCCTGGGCAGGATGGGGAAGAGAATAGAAGAATGTAAAACGTGTGGGCTGAAATGAGAACTCGGTAATAATTTAATAACTAGAATAAAGTGAAATATAGTTTAACAGCTAAAGTGAAATGTGAGAAACTATGGACTAGGGTATTGTTTATCAAAAGTAGTCATATAGAAGAACAGAAATGATTGTAAACTAGTAGAAGGCCTTTATATGTATGTTAAAGTGTTGTAACTTTACTATTCTGTATTTTAGTCACTCTATAACTAAGATATTACAGTAGTAGCTTTAGCAGCAGAGACTAACCATGTATAGCTAACAAAGCTGCAAAAGAAAACAACGGTTACGTTGTAAGCCTGTGGAATTTGGTGGCCCCACTAATTTTTTCACACTAATCTTTGAAAGTGTCTTTAGCTCTGAAGAAAAACATCTGTGTTATAAGTCTGTGTTGAGATAACAAGACTCAGTGATTTAATGACTCCAATAAAGTGAATTGCTGCACAGCATCCTTCAACTTATCGGTTAGTTTGTTAGTGCAGAAGCAGAGCCTCCCAGATGCCCACTACTTTGGGATACTCCTTGTTTGCCGTCCTGTAATAAATTTTGCAGGAAGGTCACACTGTCTTGGATCTTTGTTAGTTAATCAGAGAGTTATAAATATGGCTGGTTTCAGTTAATGATGGGATCACTGGAGCATCCAACTGTGCTAAAGGTGAAAAGTACAAAGGAGGAAGACTTCTTACTTCGGCCTCTACGATCGCCAGGAGGCAGAAAACGACCCCCTAACAACAACTGAGACATGTGCAGAGTACCTCCACTACTTCACGAACACGGAAGTGAAGATGTATAAAAAGGGGACTGTTTGAACTGTTCAGTGCGGCAGTTGGCAGAGTGCAGACTCCCCTGTCGTCCAGCGCTGTCTTTGCTCATATTCTACTTGCTATAATTAATAAAATTTTAATTGGAATGATTTATTGTGGTCTCAATTTATAACATGAAATATAGTGATAATAGAATACCAACAATACCAATACTGATAATAATAGGAAACAACAGGAAAAGAAATGATAGCTCAGAAAACAGCAGTCATGCACAATACAGCTGCTCACCACCTTCTGATCAATGACCAGCCCAAGCAGCGGTCAGTCCCTTCTGGGTAACTCCCCCCAGTTTATGTACTGGGCATGACGTGCTGTTATATGGAATACCGCTTTGGCTAGTTTGAGTCAGGTGTCTTGTCTCTGCTTCTTTCTAGCTTCTTGTGTCCCTCCTCACTGGCAAAGCATGAGAGAATGAAAAGTCCTTGATTAGTGCTATTTTTGGCTATCTCTTGGAGAAATTTTATATATATATATATATATATATATATATATATATATATGGACTCATAGAACAGTTAGGGTTGGAAAAGACCTTAAGATAATCTGGTTCCAACCCCCCTGCATGGGCAGGGACACCTCACACTAAACCATGTCACCCAAGACTCTGTTCACCCTGGCCTTGAACACCGTCAGGGATGGAGCATTCACAGCTTCCCTGGGCAACCCATTCCAATACCTCACCACTCTCACAGTAAAGAACTTCTTCCTTATATCTAACCTAAACTTCCCCTGTTTAAGTTTTAACCCATTGCCCCTTGTCCTACCACTACAGCCCCTAATGAAGGATCCCTTATTATTTTTCTCTTTTGAAACTTCATGAAAACAAAGCTAGATTCCACAAAACCATATCATTAGTCTTGCTGCTGAAGTATTTCTGAATTTCTATTCAAAGATGACCTTCAAAACACCTGTTGAAGCTGCAAGCACATTGTCTGTACAGTCAATAAAACCACCCTTTTTATGCTGTTTTTCATATATAGTAGAAATTCAGGAGGCTTTGATTCCTATTTATAAAGTGTTTTAAATAAAAATAAGGTTTCAAAAATTTCTAAAAAGCTTTCTGGGTCCAGTGTTTGCTGAGGAAATATAGTGTGGATGCTGTGATTGATTCCAAAAGGCTGCACAAAGGCCTGCAAAAGATTTGGTAATTTTGTTACGTGTTGTGGTAATGTGGTGGTATTAATGTATTCCCACTGAATAGAACAGAATAAAGTAGCTTTTCAATTACTTCCTTTCACTGAAAATGCATGTAGTTTCATCTTTCTACAAAATAAAGCAACTGTTCAGAGGCAAGTAGAGTTGATCTGGACAAACATTTCTTTTACAGTATTTTATTGTGTCATATGCATAGAAGTGCCTTCAGAAATCTTAATTTGTTGTTAATTATGGCTAGCTATTTTTTTACAATTAAAAAACTGCAGAATTAATAATAATATATTCTCTTTGAAGAGTTACAATTTCATTACTCAATTTGAAGCATGTCAGAGCCTAAGACCTTCGACTTGACCACCAGGATTTCTTAAAGCTGTTTGTGAGCAGACAATAGCGGTAACTTGGTTGCTGGCATTATTTCCATTGATAGAATCATGGAACAGTTTGGACTGGAAAGGGCCTTAAAGATCATCTAGTTTCAACCCCCTGCTATGGGTGTGACATCACAAATGAGGATGAAGCTGTAAAAGGGGACAGTATAATGAAATAATTTTTATTCTGTAGCAAGCAAGCCCTGCATACGTGGGTCTATGTGAAGGCTAGGGGAGATAGTGTGATTATGTTCAAGGCTTGGAATAGCAGGTGGAGGATGCACTGTGTACTTTGATCTATCTGTACTCCAAGACAAAGGGAGGTGGTTGTTATGCTGCCAATGCTGTCTCTAATCCCACTTTATGAAGCACAGAGCAGAGTCTGATTTACTTTCAAGGACCTGTGCTAAGGATAAAATTAATTTCAGGCAAGGTAGGATAGACAGTGAAGTCATCATAATAAAGGAACTGCTAAACTTCCTATGAATGATGAGAATAAAAACAGTCTAGCCACAGAAATAACACAGCTTAACCACAGAAATCTCTACTGCAGCTGGTGTTCCTTAGGTGAATGTGTCTGAAAGGCTGAGATTTTTACACCATGTGTTTAGGGTTGCTGTAGCTGATGGAGGGGGCAGGGGTGGTTTGCCTGCACAGCTGCCTGTCTGCTGAACACTGTGAATGAATCTTGTTGAGTCTCTAGGTGTGTTTGTGCTGTTGGTTTTCAGAGCTGGGAAAAGGATTTGCAGCTCACTCCGAGCATTGCCGGCACTGACCCACATGGCTCCTACAGTCATAGGGTGCCTGCATGTACACTCTCACATCATAAGAGGCTTAGTGATGGCTTGGGGGCTCTGCTGGTTTTGCTGAACAGAGCAGCTTTCCATGTTAGACTACGGAACCTGTATGTCTCACCCTTGTGCTGCATTTGTAAACTGTTATGCCCACAGGAGTCCCTCTATGGAAGGAACCAACACCACCACAGTTTTAAGCAGAAAGAGGCACTTTGAGGGAATACCAGGTGAATTTGTGAAGGTGTGCTGGGTGCTTGAAGCAGCGTTGCAGTGAGAGTTGCATAGTGCAGCGTTTCATTACAGTCAGTCGTTAGTGGATGTGGATTGCATCAGAAGGCCCGTGGGACAGTTATGCGAAGACATTACATTACAGACTCTTACCGAAGAGCCTGTCCAGGCACGCACTCACAAAGGCGCTTTGGCAGTCCCCTACCACGGCGGAGCAACGCGGGAGCACATCTTGAGCGATGCCGTGTCTTATGCATAACTAACGCTGCCGGGCTGCCTGAGCAGCACACCCAATTGGTCAGTGCCTCATTATTGACGCTGCCGGCGCTGCACGCTAATTTGCAGTAGCGGCACGTCAGGGGCGGGGCGAAGCCTAAAGGCGCTATTGCGGATTGGTCACTCGCTGTTGCCGTTATTTCGCACTATTGGTTGCGCGTGTCGCTGTGGGTGGGCCCGGCGCCGCCGATAGGTGGCGGTTGAGGCTCCGCTCGCAGGTGCGGTGTTTCATTGGTTTCGCGGCTCGGTGAAGGGCGGGACACCGGCAATGGTAATGGCAATGGAGCGGCGGACGAGGTAGGGTTGAGCCGGTGCCGGGCTCCGCAAGGTAGTCCTCTGGGTGCAGTGTTGCGTGTTCGGCTCAGCGGCAGCCCCGAAGCGGACCGCAGGTAGGGAAGGGGATAGGGTCAGTTGTCCGGAGCGATGATGAAGGGGACGGTGGACAGTCCGGTGGCTGCGTTGATGCAGGAGAGCTTTGGCTGCTCCATCGCCAACCGCTTCTACCAGCTCCTGGACGACGAGTCCGACCCCTTCGACATCCTGAGCGAGGCCGAGCGCCGCCAGCACCAGCGCAAGAAGAGCGAAGAAGCGGGGGTGGCGGCAGCCGTCAGGACAGCCGGTCCCGGCGGCAGGGCGGGCGGCGGCAAGAGGGATTCCCAGAAGCAGCGCAAGCAGCCCGGGAGTCCCCCTGCGCCCTGGGGGCCGCCGGAAGCCGGTAAGGCGGCTCGGCGGGGCGGGGGATGGGGGGTCCGGCGGGGCTACCGGCCCGGCAGCCGGTGTTCCGTAGTAGTCGGGTGCCGGTGCAGGCAGAGGGTCCTGCGGCGTGGCGGGGGTCGCGGCTTCTGCCTCCCTTCAGCCGTCCTGGCGTTCTGCCGCTTGCGGCTGCGGTGATGAGAAGATCGATTTCATTGGGTTGTCGTTGCGAGTGGGTACCTGAAAGTCCCCTTGGAGAGAGAGGGACAGCTGGGCGTCACTGCGGAGCCGAGCTCCGAGGCCGTAGTGGGAGCTCTCTCATCCTACCCTGGGGGCTTCGGAAGGTAAATGGGTCTTTGGACGAGCAAACGAGAACTTCGGAAGTAGACCTAAACGACAGACGAAAGAGCATTAACTCTGCCGCCGCGGCACCTGTAGTTTTCTTGCTGATTTAGCATCCCTATTGATGCATTTCGGCAGTGGCCGTTTACCTTTGGTGTCTGATGCTTGCAGACTTGTTTTTTTGGACTCTCTGAGTCTTCTGGTACTTCAACTTCCTCAGGATTATAATATGCCTGGGAATCTGCACTTAAGCTTGCATTGTTGCACGAACGTTTGAATGAAAACTTCTGGAAGAACTCTTTAGTACGGTGTTCAGGAATAATCTAGACTGTTTGTCAGCTGCAAGGTTGTGATGCAGAATGTTGCTTCAAGGGAATAGGGAGCCATTCGGCTCTTGTATCAGAATGTTTGTCACAGTTTCCTTTGCAGCTGAAGGCTTTGCTGAGCAATGACTCCTCGCAATTGGAGTCTTCTTTTCTTGTGAGTCTTATTGTTATTACTTGCCTGGTATTGAGCCCCAGGCTGCTGGATTCAGTATCTAAAGTATTTGAGGCTGGCTCTGCACACTGTGTCCAAAACCTCTGGTTTTACCCTCTTCAGCTGTAAATTGTCATTCACCTGCCACAGACATTGGAGCTTAACACATTAAGATACTGATCTTTTCCTGCAGTAAAAGCTCTTGTTAAATTCATAGTAATTGAACTGTGTGTTTTAATTCCCTACAAAAAGGTGTGGCCTTTCAGTCTGGGTTATCACTCCATCAAGACGTTGCCAGTGCTATCAGTTCTTATTGCTTAGACTTACATATAATCTGACACTGTTCCGACAGCAATTCTTCCACCTTGTGCAGCAGAGACTCTTTTAGTGCCAGATAAGCACTGGTTAATGATCATCTTGCAGAGGATGATCTTAACAAATTGTCACTGTCCCGTTGGACATTTGTATGAAACTTGCATTTTGAGATTCCTCTGTGATTGTTATGTGACTTTGTCACAGATCTCTGCCTATAAGACCAATAGATACACTAGTAACAGGCTTATTGACATAAGGGATCCTGCGCTCTGGATCTTAAATGGAGGTGACGAGGCCTGTTCAGTGAACATCAAAGTCTCAAGTTTTGGTGAAAAAGTTGTTGAACAAGAGCTGGTGGTTATTGGTAACCTGCCAGGAGTGCTGGAAATATGTGAAGAGCATCTTTTACCTGCCATTTGTCTATACTATCTGTTCTGGGTTCAGCAATAGCAGTCAATTTTTCTCCTTCTTAGTAGCTGGTGCAGCACCGTGGTTTGACTCAACTTGGGAACAAAACTGATAACAGGAATGTCTTCAGTTACTGCTTGAATGTTTTGTTCTGATCAAGGACTTTGTGAGCCTCATGCTCTGCTAGGGAGGAGGGGAGGCCAGGAGGAAGCAGGCACAGGACACCTGATCCAAACTAGCCAAAGATGTATTCCATACCATAGCACGTCATGCCCAGGATGTAACTGAGAGTTATCCGGAAGGGCTAGCTCTCTCTGGGGTGTTGGAGGAGCGATTCGGTTGGTGGTTGGTGGGGTGTCGTGAGTTATCTGTTGGTGGTTGGTGAGATGCTGTATTCTTTTCCCTTGTTATTTCCCTTATCATTATTATTATTGGTGGTAGCAGCAGTGATCTGTGTTGTATCTTAGTTACTAAACTGTTCTTATCTCAACCTGTGGGAATTGCATTCTTTTGTTTCTCTTCCTCATCCCTCTGGAAGCAGGGGAGGGTAAGAAAGNGGTTGGTGGTTGGTGGGGTGTCGTGAGTTATCTGTTGGTGGTTGGTGAGATGCTGTATTCTTTTCCCTTGTTATTTCCCTTATCATTATTATTATTGGTGGTAGCAGCAGTGATCTGTGTTGTATCTTAGTTACTAAACTGTTCTTATCTCAACCTGTGGGAATTGCATTCTTTTGTTTCTCTTCCTCATCCCTCTGGAGGGTAAGAAAGGGGGGGTTGAGTGANTTGGTGGTTGGTGAGATGCTGTATTCTTTTCCCTTGTTATTTCCCTTATCATTATTATTATTGGTGGTAGCAGCAGTGATCTGTGTTGTATCTTAGTTACTAAACTGTTCTTATCTCAACCTGTGGGAATTGCATTCTTTTGTTTCTCTTCCTCATCCCTCTGGAAGCAGGGGAGGGTAAGAAAGGGGGGGGTTGAGTGAGTGAATGAGCTGAGTGGCTGGGTTTAAACCACGACACTATCCTAAGCACACAGGTTCTGAGTGTAATTCTATGATAATGCACAGTGACTCTGTGGAGTGGTTTTGACTATTTTCTAATACCTTGATATTAAGAAACCTAGTTTCTCATATAGAGAGATGAGGCACACATGCCTTGTTTTAACTGGTCGCTTGCTAATTTAAAATGGAGAAAAGACCAGTGACTTACAGTAGTCTTTGTGAAAGTGAATAATATCTATCTGAAGAAGAGTTATTTACTGTGAAAAAAATGCCACACTTTCTTTACAGAAAGTGGCTATCCTGGATTTTACATATTCTGTATGTTTTTGTCTTGAGGCTGTTGTGAAGTAAGGATTGCAAATGTACAGTACTCAGGATGTAAAACCAGGGCCGAGAGTTGACACCTGTTCCTGCCTGCATGTTCCTCCTGTGGAAGTAGTGTCTAAGTGAGTCTGCTATGAAGGATAGAGCTCACCCTCTGACTTAGGACAAATACAGTGACAGTGTAGCTGGCAAACATAAAGCATGGGGGGTGGGAATCTAGTGGTTTTGTTCTGTTTGTAAGGCAGGGGCAGCTCTTTATTTAGGCCATACAAGATTGTTTTGTTATACAGGATTCAACCAGAAAACTTCTGGGTAGAGTAGAAGATACCAGCTTAGTGGCTGAGAATGAGTGCTCACTCAGGAAGGTCCTCATGCCAGCTCAGTTTGACATAAAGCTATTATAAACTTTTATGGTAAACACCTTGCTAGAGCAATACTTCTCTGTTTGGGGAAATAAAGCATATTGATTGAAATTATGAAACCTTGATGCTCATCACTAAACTTTTATTAAAAAAAAAAAAGTCCCAATTTCGAGCGTAACTCCCTCTAATTTCATTTCACTGATTAGGAGTTAAAGATCATAAAAAAGAATCTAGACCCATCTAAACAGCTGAATCAGATTATGGTATTGTGGTTGAAATGACAAAATTCAGTCTGTATTTTGTTCATGTTCATAGAATCATCACAGATCAGCCAAGGATGAGTGGGACCTCAAAGGATTGCCTGGTCCAACCTTTCTTGGGAAAGACAGCCTAGAAGGGATCATCTAGCATCCTGTCGCATTGCATTTGGAAAACCTTCAGTAATGGGGTACTCCACCATGGCTCTGGTGGGGTTGTTCCAGTGAATGACTGTTATAAATTTCTTTCTGATAACTGAGATGAAAACTCACCTCATCCAGCTTGTACCTGTTGCCCGTTGTCTTCTCCATGTGGCTTCTTGTGAAGATAGAAGCCTTCATCCTCTCTACACTCTGTAGCTGCCCTTCAAGTACTGGAATACCGTGATGTGTCCCCCAGCTGAGCCATCTCCAGGGAGAAGAGACCTAGCTCCTTCAGCCATTCCTCATAGGGCAGCCTTTCCAGCCCTTTGATCATCTTCATGGCCCTCCATTGGACCAGCTCCAAACTTGTTTTTTCTCATTACTGGGTGTTTTGCTTTTCTGGGTTACAAAACGTCTTGTTAGAAGTTTCACAATTTTTGTTTTATTATTGTATTATTTCTTGAGCATATTAAATTTGAACAAAATAGTCTTTAGAGAGATAAGAAGCAGGCCTTGTCTTTGATCTTGAGAAAAGGTGTTACTGTAGTCTAAGAGGCTTCTTTCAGTGTTATGTTTTGAAGTTTGAATGGAAGGTTTACTCACAAAGCTCTCTGTGTTGATATTTCTTTTTAATTTTTTTTTTTTTTAGTTAATTCTTCACTGCCTTCTCTAGGGGATTTTTTATTTATTTTCTTGAGATGTTTTCAGTTTGAAACAAGCCTCCCAAGTGGACTTTGCCAGATAATCCAGTACTTTGACTTGTAGAATCCAAACTACTTATTATAAATTGACACAACTGACTACTTTTGAATCTATCTTTAAGGATAAAATGGATTTGTATTTCATAACCCATCAAAACCTATACTTTTCACCTTAATGATCATAGAATCATAGAATAGTTAGGATTGGAAAGGACCTTAAGATCATCAAGTTCCCACCCCCCTGCCATGGGCAGGAACATCTCACACTAAATCGAATCACCCAAGGCTTTGTTCAATCTGGCCTTGATCACTACCAGGGATGGAGCATTCACAACTTCCTTGAGCAAACCATTCCAGTGCCTCAACACCCTTACAGTAAAGAACTTTCTTCTTATATATATGATATATTTCTTTCTCCCTTACTGACTGTGGTGTTCAGTGATTTTTATACTGTATGGTAAGGATTTGGATAAAGGCTGCTTGTAGAATCATAGAATAGCTAGGGTTGGAAAGGACCTTAAGATCATCTAGTTCCAACCCCCTTGCCATAAGCAGGGACACCTCACATTAAGCCGTGCTACCCAAGACTTCATCCAACCTGGCCGTGAACACTGCCAGGGATGGAGCACTCACAACCTCCATGGGCAACCCATTCCAGCATCTCACCACCCTCACAGTAAAGAACTTCTTCCTTATATCCAATCTAAATCTCTCCTGTTTAAGTTTGAACCCGTTACCCCTTGTCCTGTCACTACAGTCCCTAATGAAGAGTCTCTCTCCAGCAACCCTGTAGGCCCCTTCAGATACTGGAAGGCTGCTATGAGGTCTCCAAGCAGCCTTCTCTTCTCCAGGCTGAATAGCCCCAACTCTCTCAGCCTGTCTTTGTACTGGAAGATGCTCCAGTCCCCCTGATCATCCACGTGGCCCTCCTCTGGACTTGTTCCAACATCTCCATGTCCTTTTTATGTTGAGGACACCAGAACTGCACACAATACTCCAAGTGAGGTCTCATGAGAGCAGAGTAGAGGGGCAGGATCACCTCCTTTGACCTTCTGGTCACACTCCTTTTGATGCAGCCCAGCATACAGTTGGCTTTCTGGGCTGCAAGCGCACACTGCAGTCGGCTTATGTTCATTTTCTCATCAATGACCACCCCCAAGTCCCTCTCTGCAGGGCTGCTCTGAATCTCTTCTCTGCCCAACCTGTAGCTGTGCCAGGGATTGCTCTGACCCAGTTGTAGGACCCTGCACTTGGCATGGTTAAACTTCATGAGGTTGGCATCAGCCCACCTCACAAGTGTTTCAAGGTCCCTCTGGATGGCATTCCTTCCCTCCAGCATATCCATTGAACCACACAGCTTGGTGTCATCGGTAAACTTGCTGAGGGCGCACTCAATCCCACTGTCCTTGCTTCCAACTTTTATAGGCCTCTTTCTTCCTTCGAATTTTTATCAGCAGCTCCTTATCCATCCAAGGAGGTCTCCTGGCCCTCCTGCTGCACTTCCTTCTAGTTGGGATACAACACTCCTGAGCTTGGAGCAGGTGATCCTTG
Organism: Agapornis roseicollis; assembly: GCA_002631895.1. Classification (NCBI taxonomy): domain Eukaryota; kingdom Metazoa; phylum Chordata; class Aves; order Psittaciformes; family Psittacidae; genus Agapornis; species Agapornis roseicollis. Next base: position 12,061 of record NDXB01015387.1, on the reverse strand, counting down.
AATATCATTCAGCTGTCTTGGGCCCCCCTGCCCTCTAGGGCTATATCCCATGGAACCTTACTAAGCAGGTTCCTGAAGAGACCAAAGTCTGCTCTGTTGAAGTCCAGGGCAGTGAGTTTGCTGCACGCTCTTCTCACTGTTCTGAGGCTCTTGAATTCTACCATCTCATGATCACTGTGTGCAAGGCTGCCCTGGAGCATCACATTTCCAGCGAGCCCTTCCCTGTTGGTGAGCACAAGGTCAAGCAGGGCACCTCTCCTTGTCAGCTCCTCTGTTACTTGCAGAAGGAAGTTGTCTTCCACACAATAGAGGAACCTCCTGGATCACTTGTGCTGGGCCGTGCCGTCACTCCAGCAGATGTCAGGGTGGTTGAAGTCCCCCATGAGAACAAGGGCCTGCGATCTTGAGGCTTTTCCTATTTCTCTGTGGAGCGCTTTATCCACAGGTTCCTCTTGATCAGGGGGTCTGTAACAGATCCCCACAGTAATGTCTCCCATCGCTGTTCTCCCTTTAACCCTCCAATTCCTCTTGTTTGTTCCAAGGCTGTCCTGGAGCGTCACATTTCCAACGAGCCCTTCTCTGTTGGTGAGCACGAGGTCAAGCAGTGCACCTCTTCTTGTCGACTCCTCTATCACTTGCAGAAGGACATACTACAATTCTTGTAATTGTACCTTTTACTCTTAACTCAGTTCATTATTAGCACAGTGGCCAAACTGCATTTGCCAGCAATTTGTTCCAAAGGCCCAGTTGCAGATTTTGCATTCTTTGCCAGTCCAGGCAAATTAAATGTGTTGATCGTGCAGTAATGAGCTCTTTTCTGTTGAAGTCTCTAAACCTTTGTTGCTAATACCTCAAAAAGTTTTTTTCCTTCATGTAAATTTGATGATTTGTATAACAATTAGATGCAATACTGAATAATGTGTATTTGAGTTTTTAGCTGCTGTTTTAAAAATTAATATGGCATGGAATGTTTTGGGGAATTTTATTGTGTACTGATTGCAATTTTCAAATTTAAATAACTTCTTCCAATATCATTCTTTCAGCTACATAGTGATAAGGTTGCCTGGAGGAAAGCTGCAGTAGACAATTCTGTGATTGAGCACTGACACACATGAAGCCGAAATGTACCACAGAATGGAGTCTTAACTGCATGTGTCTCTTTTTGGTGTGGTGTATGCAGTAGCTGAAGCCTTTTTGTGCGTGTGTGTTTTCAGATATTGGAGTATTATTCTGCAAATCATATAATTAGCCATGCTTTAGTTTACAAAATTAATAGCTTGAAGTTTGAAATCAAAGTCACCTGAACACACACATGCGAAGGGGAGGAGATAAGATTGTCTGTGCGGTCTTACATCTGCTGCACTCTCAAGTATAGAAAAATGTGTCCCTGAGAATGTGAATTGTTTTTACTATTTCCAGTTATGCGGCCTTACTGTAAAGGAAGATGAGCTGTACATGTGTAGATATCATTGTGTTACTGAGATGATAATGAAGCAGTGTGTTTGCATGCAACCATGGTTAATAACAGAGATCCTTGAATTATTTTTTCACTTGCCCTCATTCCAGACAAACTGGAGCAGTACTCCTGTTTGGTTTTTGTACTTCCTTCTTATCCTCTGAACTCCTACTAAATTGTTTCATGAGGCTTGATTTTTCAATTTAAAAGTTAAGCTGAAAGAAGAGGAAAGAAGGATGTCTTGGAATAAGATGAAGGAGAAACTTGAGTTTAGGACCAATGGTTATACTGTTTTTAGCTTTAACATCTATAAAGCACCTGAAACTTGTCTAAAATGAAAAAATTTAAGCACAATTTTAAGTTATTTTCTTGTGTGTGTGTGTGTAGATGAGTGGGAAGACTTTGCTGAAAGATCTATGAGAGAAAAATAGAACCAATAAATAACCAAAGTTTGCTGGTACAAGGTTGTATAGCACAGAAGAAGAAGAGTTACAGGGCAATAACACAAGTTACATATTGTAAAGAAGTTAGAAAGTGACAGAGGAAGTTCACCATCAGTAAGTATAAAATAATACATGTGGGAGAACTTTGATTGAGGTGAGGGGCAGCATTGCAAACTGTACTACCATGTGAAGATTTTTCTTATTCAGACTATTTTAGTTAATGAACAAGAGCTTGGAGTCATTTGGACTGTTAGAATAGGACAGCAGGTCTATCTCCAGTTGCTATTGTTATAAACATATAAATGTATTGGCTTTGGGAAATCTAGGTGTGGTTATGTGGATATAACTGTGCGAGTTTACAGAAACAAAACTCGCTAAAGACACAAGATTAGACAACAACTTAAAAAGGGCCAGAAATCTTGAGCAAAACAGAGTCACATAGTAAAAGAATCTGTAAAGGTAAAGAAAGAAGGGGGGGGTGTGTCTTGATATAAGAAAAGCTAGTGCCTGAGAAACAGAGTTAAAGTACTTTTTTAGCTTAACTTAGGTTGTAGAAAGAGAACAATGTTTATGTTGTAAGTCTGGGGAATGTAGTGGCTCCACTAAACATGAGTTAATTGTTTCACACTAGTCTTCTAAAGTACCTTTAGCTTTAAAGAACAATGTTTGTGTTGTAAGTCTGTGCTAACAGGATTTAGTGGCCCCACTAAACCTGAATGAGTTATTTAACACCATCCTTCTACTTATCAGTTAGTTTAGATACAAAGCCTTCCAAACATCTGCTAGCTTGAGATGCTCCTTGTCTGCCCATTCTGCAATAAACTTTGAAGCAAGGACATACTGTTTTAAATCTTTGCTAGTTATCAGAAGAATTACAGATATAGCTAGTTTCAGCCATTTGTGTGATTACTGGTGTGTCCAGCTGTGCCAAAGGTGAAAAGTACGCTGTGAGGAAGACTGCTTACTTCATCTTGAAGACCCCTGCCCACAAGAGGAAGACTGCTGACTTCATCCTCAAGACCCCTGCCCATAATCATCGCAGAGCAGTGCGCAGATGCCAAGAGGAGGAGATTTATGATAATAAATTCTTGGAGCTAGTTATAATATTCCCCACCTATATGCGGGAATTATGAATATGTATGTAACTAATGTAATAGAGAAAGTACATAAACCTGTAACAAATACTAATCACTTGTGCCTCTGACAATGGTCATACACCCTGTGCTGTTTGATTTTGCTTTAGTGACATTGTCCCTCAATAAAACCTTTTATCTCATTTAGAGGAGTGAATTCGTATTTCACACCATGTCTGAGAGAAGCAGATGCTGGGAATTATCGAGGTAGCAGGGAAAATGGAAAAGTAATTGTCATGCCTTTGAAGGAATCTTACTTCCCAACGTCTTGAAAGTATGTCTGCTCTTTTGTTCCCCTCAAACATGCTAAAGCTAGAAAAAGAGCACTGGAGTGATGAATGAAACTTAGAGAACTATTTCTGCTGTGGGAGAAATTTAAATCAAGGGCTTTGTTTTGGCAAGAGGTATCTGAGGATGCAAAAGGAATGTACATAGAACTGCAGGTGAGACTTGGAGAAGGCGAAGAGTATTGATTCTTATTTTGTGGAAATAAAGGGATATAATGTAAGTCAGATTTTGTGAAATAAAGGGAAAGAATGCTTTTTCTATAGAGACTATTATTGACCTGTGACCCTTATTGCTTTAGGGTGATATTGATATATCAAAACATGTACCTATTCTGACAGGAGTCTGGGTAAAGACATCTGTGGATCTGCCCTGCATAAATCTGGGTTTATAGTCTTTGATTCAGAAAACCTCTGAGGGTAGATTACCATGTGGAATGCATTTTGTCATTGGTTTTCTTTATTCAAATACATGCTACAAGATAGATCAAGTCTTTTACCTGACTACTTTCTTTGGTCTAATGTTCATCCTAACTGAATCGAAGCTACGTTCCATTTGCCTTTGCTCTGTTCCTGTGTGGGCTGGTTGAGCAAAATAGAAATAAGCCCTTGTCTAGCACTTTTTCATCCCAGGCTGCATTTGTAGAAATGGAGTACTGATGGAATTGTCTTACTGGGTTTGAGTGACACCTCTTTTGGTGGGATGAGTTGGTCTCAGGCTTGTGAGGATTCATAAAGCATGATGAAGAACTGTCAGCTGGATGTTAGGTCAGAAGGCAAGGCTTCGGTGTTCTTTGCAGCGGTAACCTCTCTCAGCTTATGAACTGCACTCCAGCTGCCACCATCACCTGCTGTGCTCTTTACATGAAGGAATGGGGGAAACAGCAAGATCTAGCCTGTAGTCGTTGATGGCAGTTGCAAGTTGGACTTCTTGTGGTGTTTTTCCAGAGTCAGGGTTTATTGCACACAACCTTTTTAATTTTCTTTTTTTTATATATATTTTAAATTTTATTTTATTTTTAGTTTTACAATGGGGCAGAAAAAGGCATGAGCACACAAAGCCTTAAAAACTGTCTCTTCCCAAGCAAATCTCTTGCTTGTAGAAGGACAGATTATATGGTTAGAGAAACTTGGTGAGAGCTAGATGACAACAGTGCAAGGACAGCTAGATTTTACTGTGTTGTTTTTAATCCATCTGTTAATACGTAGATAGCCACTGTCTGAGAAACAAGGCAATGCAGGTCTTAAAAGTGTAATTGCCATTTCCAGTGTGAGTTCTGTGATATGTGCTTATTAAAAATGTATCTCTAGAAAGTCTATCAAAACGTTTCAGTGTAAACAAAACTAGTACTGGTAGTAAAGTACTGTTGTAGGGAAGGTGAAAACTAAAGTACGTTAGCTCTGTGTGATTTAGAGTTTTACCAATGGCTCGTAAAACTGGACCTTTTTCTTTAGCCTAGTTCTAGTACCTGGTAATTCTAGTATTTACAGATGTCTTTACAATAATTGTTCAGCTGGGTCTGTGGAAACAGTTTAAGCATCAGACTTCTGATTCCTCAGTTTATAAAGTGACATGCAACTCAGCTGACAGACTGGGCTGCTGCAGTAACTTCCCAGGGAAGCAGTGTTGAAGTGGGAAAAGGTGGTGACCGGCAGGTCGAAGGAGGTGATCCTGCCCCTCTACTCTGCTCTCGTGAGACCTCACCTGGATGGAGTATTGTGCGCAGCTCTGGTGTCCTCAACATAAAAAGAACATGGAGATGTTGGAACAAGTCCAGAGGAGGGACATGAGGATGATCGGGGGACTGGAGCATCTCCCGTATGAAGACAGGCTGGGAAAGTTGAGGCTGTTCAGCCTGGAGAAGAGAAGGCTGCATGGAGACCTCCTAGCAGCCTTCCAGTATCTGAAGGGGGCCTATAGGGATGCTGGAGAGGGACTCTTCATTAGGGACTGTAGTGACAGGACAAGGGGTAACGGGTTCAAACTTAAACAGGAGAGATTTAGATTGGATATAAGGAAGAAATTCTTTCCTGTTAGGGTGGTGAGGCACTCGATTGGGTTGCCCAGGGAGTTTGTGAATGTTCCATCCCTGGCAGTGTTCAAGGCCAGATTGGATGAAGCATTGTGTGACACGGTTTAGTGTGAGGTGTCCCTGCTTATGGCAGGGGAGTTGGAACTAGATGATCTTAAGGTCCTTTCCAGCCCTAACTATTCTATGATTCTATGATCTTCAGCTGCAGATTTAAGACCCAGGAAAATCACCTTAGAGGCTCAACCTGGTAACTTGGAAAGAGTGACCTTTGGTTTTCAGCTTGAGCTTTTAGGACCTCAAGCAGATGATCTACAACACTCCAGAGGGTTGTTGTTTACTTTTCTTTTTCCTAGTTTGAAGGAAACCTGCATACCAGTCTATATATACAAAGAAGGAGACAAAATTAGGGTATACTTGGAAGACGTAGTTAATGAACTTTCAAAGCATAGCCCAGTTCCTTTTAAGTACAAGCTATTGTGGCATTGCTACAAAGATTTTCTTTTGGCAGTGGTTGTTTTTTATTCTTGGTTTGTGGTTTCTTCTTCTTCCCTCCCACCCCCTTCGCTCCCCAACCCACCCCCCACCCCCCCACGAAAGAAAAGTGTAGATGGCCTTAAGCTGCCTAAATAAAAATGAGCTTGCACTGAGACAGACATATGACAGAGGATTAAAATCCTAATAGGTTATGCTGTCACTGCTGCCAACTCCAGTTTAGTTTGTCCTTATATGCAGAGCTGAAAGTTGTGCCAGTGTTTGACCTGATTCACAAGCTTCTGCCCTGAGGGTGACTTGGCTTATTAGAGAAGTGGTTGCTGCATACTGCTTTAAGCCACTGCTACATGTCTGTCAAACAAGTTAAAAAGTGTTTTCATACAGGTAATAAGTGCCACCTTTCTAGTGTTTAAAATCCACCTGTAGTAATTATAGCCACCAGCTAGAAAAAAGTGAAATAGCCTTGCACTGAAGTCAGAGTAGAGCTGACTTTTGTGTCTAGCATGATCAGTGCTAGTGACACATAATACACTGGCATATCTGGCAAGAAGACTTTGAACTACTTCTAAGTGGTACTGGGTAACAGAACTGAAGACCATCTTTTTAAAATTACTTTTGCCCCTGAATGTTTTGGCATTGCTTTACTTGTTTTAAGGAGCTCTTTGAATCAGAAGGTGTAAGTACTTAGGGAAGGTGGTCTCTGACTAGTGCATTCTTGCCAAGTTAATCTGTTTAGAATAATTGATGTTTCTGATAGACAGTGAGAAACTGAAAAATAAATAAAAATGTGCTCTGTATTGCAGTTGTGCATTCAGATCCAAACAAAATAAGTGAACATTAGGTCAGAAATCAGTCACTCTTTCCACAGGAAGATTCTGGTTTTGAACTATCACTTGTGTAGTTGGTGGTGTAGTTGATATCTGTATAGAGTAGACATGTTTCCTAACAGTGTGTACAATTCTGTGTTCTTTAAACTTTCGCTATCTATTAAAGCATCCTGGCTTGAAAGGTTTACTCAGAAACTGGTTTCAGAAGTTGCCCTTTATCCACAGTATATATTGTAGTTTTTTGGGGGTGCAAGTATGCTTGCTGCTGCCAGGGCTGAGAAACTTCAAACCTTGAGGAGAATTACTGGAGTATCTTATGTCAAGTGGTGTGTACTTTAAGGAAAACCAAAGCTTGTGTTGCTTCTGCAGCCCACCTGTCTTCTGTGTACAGATATGACTGTTCTCACTGCATAATAAGCTTGTTTTGTCATTCTTGTACCTTATTTGCAGAGTGGATAATTCTTTGAGGTTTTGTTTTTAAAGGTAATGTTACAGTCTTCATGCTTGCCACCAAAGCTTTCATCAGAGATCCTATAGGGCATTTCTGTGGAGCTATGAATTAATTTTATCTTAATATTTTGAGGTAGAATGGGCTTTTCTTCTTTTGTGTGTTATATATGTGTATGGGTTGAATGGATAACCTCAGTTTATTCTCTTCTATAATACACAATTTCTGTGCATTCACCCTGCTCAACCTGTTCCTCCTTAACCCTGACAGTGGCTGAAAAAAAACCCCACAAAAAGCTTAAATATCTTTTACCTTGAAATACATTGACATTTTGACAATTAGTGGTGTTGGAGTCTTTGTACTTAATTCTTGGGTTTCTGCCATTTAAACCCAGTGACTTCTAATGTAGGTGAGTGGTCCTGTATTCCAGAGGACAGTACCAGAAGGAGATGACCCTCTTCTGGTTATTGGATACTGTAACCTTGAGATTAAAGAAAGGGTGCAGGCTCAGACCTCTAAATTCAGTTCCTTTGGCAAGAGGTGTCTTGTATCATGACAGACAACTAATGTCTAACAGTCCTTCTCTTTCTCCCACCTTTGTTGCTCTTGCAGCAGTCTTGCAATTCATGTCTTCCGTTGAAGCTTCTCTGACTTTTTCTGTAGTACACTATCAAGACCTTTGAGAGAACATGAGAGAAACAGTTTTTGTTCTCCATTTCTGAGAGCAAAATGAGATTTTTCTACAGCCTGTCTTTTCTGGAAATGTGTGAGTTGTTGTCAATATCCATAGTAATTTTTTTCCTGAGGTAGATTCATTGATACAGAAGGGAAAGTAATTGAATGTCTTTAAAACAGACAGTGTCTGGCAACATTAAGTGCTTTTTGGTTTGGGTGGACTTGCAGAAGACTGTAAGGTGTAATCAGCTCGTTTCAGTCAGTAGTGTGTTAACTGCAATTCAGTTATTACTAAACTGTTAGTAATCTGTATATGTGTGTTTGTGTAGGCCAGAAGCGAGCACCCTACTGGGGAGAACAGCAGGGATTCAATAATAGAAGAGCAGAGGTGAAACAAGACAAAAATGAACAGAGACCATATTTTGGAAGATATCGTTCCAATGAAACAGAAAGACAAGTGGAATCCACAGTAGAAAGGTATGTATCGTAGAGGGAGAAGTAAGGTGCCTCATGGAGGGTCTGCACAGGGTTGGGAAGGGAAAGGTTTAACCTTAAAACAGATCTAGTAGCCAGATGTAACTTGAAGGTATGGTTGCATTAATGATGTATAGATTTGCTGAAAGATTGGTTCTTGCCCACCAGAGCTGTAATTTCAGCTTCCTTGAAGATGGATTTGGAATGATTCTGTTAAATGTTAGAAATACAAGGCAAAACTGAACAGTGTGGGGATCTGAAAACCTAACCCCTCGTCTGCAGCATAAATGTTGATGTCTGAGCTCTCATACTATTCAAGCTTTGCAGAACATGCAGTGCAGGTTCCAAGTTGAATGCGTTTTACTGTTCAAACTCAAAGTAAACTTTTGTCATACTATTCACTACTGGATAGTGAATGCATGTCAATTTTGCTTTCCTTACAAGTACTATAAAAGCTCACCTAAAGCTTTAATGCTTGGAAGCATGTCTGTTCTTACTTTATATCACAATAGTTGGTATTTAACAAGTTCCCTGAAATTTTTAGTGGTTGCATATGAGTCTGTGTTTAGACAGTGGGCTATTGACTGATAAAGTTGTTGAGGATTTGACAGTTTTATAATGTATTATTTAACTTCTTGGATGTTTTCAGTGTTGCCAAGGAACGGCTGAACTTTCTATTCCTGTTATTTGTATTCAGTTTATATCTATTTTTAATGACAAAACTAACTGTACTGTGTAAAGATGTGCTCTAAACATTGAATGGTAGCTCTAATACTCTGATGTCTCTCGAAGCTGCACAAATACAACCATGCAATTTTTTTTAACTGCTCTGTCTGAACAAAAATCTGACTAGAAATCTTATTTTTAGATCAACTGAAAGATCAGACCACCGTGAAAGGCCAGTAAGAGGTCGTGGTGGAGGAGGTGGAATGCGAAGTAGAGGAAGAGGTAGTGGAATGAATAGAAGTTTTGATGGCTTTGACCAGAGAGAAAGACAGGAGTTTGAAAGACAAAGCAGGAATGTGAAAATGTAAGTGTTCTCTGTGGTGCTGCTTATGTTGTGTACAGGTAAGCAATAGCCAGCACTGCAGTAGTGTCTCCTATGTATTCTGATCCCTTCTTCTACATCTAGGTTGGTTGGCAAAAAGTCAGTGCTGGTTTTAGTTTGAGGTCCTAATGAAAACAAGATCTTAAACTCACAGAACCCTTCCTTTCTCTCTAGAGAAATGAAAGCAGCTGACAGAAAGGGTGGAAGTGGAGCTTATAGCTGGAGAAGAGTTAAAGATGATACAAGGTAAAAGATACACTTGTGCCCTTCATAGATCAAAATTAGCTATGGTCCGTCTTATCATGTTGTGTTCAGCAGTTTCATGTACATTTTGAGTCTTGCTTTCTATTAGTTGTTGTGATGAAAGTAGTTTTGCAGTTTTCTGGCCTCACCTCCTTCATTTTGGAGAGATTAAATTGTAGCAAAGGCATGGGTGATGTTTCTTCAAATCAGACCGCCGACATTTTTTTTTGACGGGGGCCAAGTCTCTTAGCTGAAATGAGATATGATTTTTCTCAGTAGTCTCAATATGACTTTTTCTCAATATGCTACTCTTTCCAGTAACTTTTCTTCTTATATATATGTAGAACTCTTTAACTGAAGGCTGGTAAAGGACAGAGAAAAGGCAGTTCTTTGAACTTACAGCAAAAATCTGTAGCCATATACACACTGATTCATGAAATTGTTAAAAAAAACCCCAAAAAACCAAAACCCAAACTTTTTTTAAATTTAAATCGTGGATTCAGACAATCTGGTTAAAAGGCTGAAAAATACAGCCTTGATGGGTAATAATTTTTGGACTTAATATTCCACATTCTCATGGATGGTTGTACTAATATCCACCTCTTCTATAAAATTTCTTACTACTAGATTGGTTAGGTTCCTTCTCAAAACGAAGGATCAGCTAGCTTAACATACTTCTGAGGTGATAGCACAAAACTAGCTGACCAAAATCACAAAACCAGCTTCCATATGATGTCAGGGAAAGTTGTGTGAGCTTCATAGAATACAGGAAATTTAAGATCCATTATATTTTTTTAGCTCAATAGCATTAGAACTTGATACATACATGCCAATGCTTTCTTGTGATGTAGTGTGTGTGTGGTAGAAGTGGCATTAAATTGGAGTTATCTAAACAATTCAAAAAGTATGTCTGTGCCTTAATTGGGCTCCATGATGCACTAAAGTTGTGTTACATTCATACTGTTGGTAGGCATACATATTTAAAATTAAGTGCTTGTTCACTGTCAAATGAGAGCAGTAACTAATGTCTGTGTTATGGAAAAGAACAAGTGTGAAGTTTACCATTTTAATAATAGAAAAAAGACGAAAAGGCAAACCCAAACATCAGTGATAAACTGTAATCAAGTACTGATGTTACTGTCTACTGTTAAGTTATTTTGTCTCCATGCATGCTTTTCACTTCTTTTGATAGTACATAGAAGTCAGATTTTTCTCATGCTTCTCATTTTGTTAGTTGCCTGTTGTGGTTTAAGCCCAGCTGGTAACTCAGAACTATGCAGCCACTCACTCACTCCCCCCCACTTCCTCCTCCTTCTCCCAGAGGGATGGGGAGAAGAATTGAAAGAATGAAGCTCCCACGGGTTGAGATAAGACCAATTTAGTAACTAAGATATAACACAAATCACTACTGCTACCACCAATAATAATAATGATAAGGGAAATAACAAGGGAAGAGAATACAGCTGCTCACCACCTTCTGACCGATACCCAGCCTGACCTGAGGAGTGATCAATCCTTCCCAGGTAACTGCCCCCAGTTTATATCCTGGACATGACGTGCTGTGGTATGGAATACCCCTTTGGCTAGTTTGTGTCAGGTGTCCTGTCTCTGCTTCCTCCCAGCTTCCCCTCCTCCCTGGCAGAGCATGAGACTCACGAAGTCCTTGGTCAGAGTAAACATTACTGAGCAGCAACTAAAAACATCGGTGTTATCAGTGCTGTTCCCAGGCTGAAAGTCAAAACTGTTGGAGAATGGACATTTTGTGAGCAATCCAGCGATCTTGGTGTAAGGCAGCCTGCCTGAGAACAGAAACGGAGTTGAGATAAACTGAAGGCCATAGATTAGGGAGTGAAAGAAACACCAGCTGTAAGAACTCAGAGGCAGGTGGAGGAGAGGGGGAGCTGAGAAGTTCTGGGGCTCGAGTTCCCATGACGGTGTTATCCAATCCTAGCATTGTTAAGGGTTAAGGTGCCCAGTGTGGGTATGATGGTGCTAACTAATGATATGAG
>NDXB01015383.1:283030-333537 GCA_002631895.1 Agapornis roseicollis | reverse complement strand
TTTTTTTTTTGCCATACTGCCCAGTAGTGTTAAAACCTGCATGCCAAACCAGTGTCTCAAAGAAAATCCCAGCTGTAATACTGCACTTCTAATTCAAGTTTCTAATAATGAAACTTGGATTGAACTACTAACATGAAGGAATGATGCCTACAAGGCCCTGGGCAACTATGACAACAGCATCTCAGAACACAAGTGTCCCACATGGTTGCTTGAGTTCCATAGACTCTTTTTTTTGAGCACGCTTAAGCATTCTCTAATGCTAAAGCTGAGGAAGCAACAGCAGCAATACATTTTACGCAGGGAGCATTTTGGAGGGGAGTGGAAAATGGAAGCAAAAGAACTTGACAGTTCACTTTGGGTGGGTATTTCAGATTGCTACATCCAGTGTATTGCTTTGAAAAGAAAAGCTAAACTACTAAACTAGGAAAACCTATTATTTCTATAACTCACTCCCATAGTGCTGTATGTACCAATAGGACATATTTCCTAGAGTGAGTTTTGATTCTGTAACACAGGTCCATTTATACCTGCCAAGAAATCCCACACAACATAGAGATTATTAGCAGCTTTCCTGAACAGCAGCAGTAAATATCTTACTGAAGAGCAAACAAAACATTAAGAGACAATATTATGAAATGCTAAGAGTTGCCCTTGAACTGGTAACATCTGATACAGCTGGTAACAACACTAGGCCATATTCAAACTGTAAGGCATGCCCAGGCTCATGCACGCACAAAAATGCTTCGTCACTCCCCCTTGCCTCATTTGTTTAAAGCTACAGATCAGTGAGAATACAGTAAATATCCTTATATCTGTCAATGCTCATTTAAACATTGAGCAGTGACCATAATCTGACTTCAGCAACTTGTCTACTTTGAAAGGCCAAGTCTCACCATGTCAACAAGTTTCCAAACCATGTGGTTTAGCAGCCACACACAGAGAGCTGAAGTTCTGTAACATCTTCAGTATCAATATTTGTAGTTCCGTGCTCAACAACTGACTCACATGACAGTGTCATTTGAAAGGATTCGGTTTCCAGCTCACATACAGTACAATGGGGACAATGCCAGATCACACAACAGTGAATGTTTATTAGAACTTGTGCAGGGTGGGGTTTTCAAGTCCCTTGACTAACCTTGACACAAGCAAGTGAAGCACTGATGCACTTCTAGCACTTGGTGGCAAAGACTATAGTCAGGTCTACCCAAACTTAAAATCCTCCTCTGCTTTTAGAGCTGCAGCTTTCCAAAACTGTATGATGTCCATTTCAGCACTGCATATTTTATAAACAATGCCAAGGCCAAAAGAAATGTTTGAGACAATGTTTGTTAATGGCTTGTTGATTGGTTTGTTTAGTTTTTAACCGAGAGAACATTTCATTCAGACACAGGACATGAAATTACAGGCCCAGGTTCTGACTCCTGTACCATTTAAACAGCTTTCGCAGATCAGCAGCAGTTTCATTCATTACGTCGGCACTTGTAATTGCTACAGCAAGGTAACAAAAACATCACCATTATCAAAGCGTGAGCTGATCATGTGATAAATAAAAGTATCCCAAAGATTCACATGAAAAAGAAAAATCTCAAATTCAGCTCAAGATGAGCTGAATTACCAGTGATCAACAGCTCTACAGTCCTCAGTAAAGAAACCGCAAATCCTATGCATTCTGAAGCCATGAAGTAAACGCACTGCCACCATTGGCATAATGGCACACCATTTGGTCTACAGCTTATTATATACAAACCAAAAATCAGCTCAGTATCATAAAAAAAGCATTCCTACTACCAGGGCAGCTCTAACCAGGCTATTTTGCTTCAATTTAATAAAAGCTCTTCTCAATCAATATCTGCTTTCTGAGGTAACCTATCCTCCACTAAAAGCTTCTGTCAACTCCATCACAGACTGCTCCATTGGAGGCTGTGGCTGCTAACCTGGAATTACAGAAACAACTGCAGAAGGTCATGCTTTCATGAGACAAAACATGCCTCTCTGCTCCTCACTGTGAGGAAGTGCAATGCTTCTATGACAAGACTTGAATAGTTCAACTCAAGCCTTTAGAATTATAGTAGCCTTTCAGTCACTATAAAAAGAAAAAGAGGCTGATCTGGACTTCTTTGACATTACATAAACTTCTGCCACTTCCCTAATTCATAGTATGCAACCCTATGATTTCTCTGTGCAATCCTACACAATTAGCTCCCCAGCACTTGGCCTTTTGAACCACCAAGCAAAAGAGCTCACATGACAAAAATTGAGACTGTCAAAACCAGAGTGGATAAAAATGCTGTTAAAACAAAAGGCATATGGTGAACAAGCAAGCTGGAGAGAGCTTACTATGAGAATTACCTGAGATCACCTTATCAGTAGGTTTGACAAGTCAGCAGGAGCATGGGGGTGAATATGCAAGTCTGGAAGGCCTCATGAACACAAAGGATTCAGACATCCTACAGAAATCCAGATGACGCTGAACTGATGCGTACTCTAGAACTGTATTCCATTTCTGCAAGCATTAAGTAATTTATACAAAAGTGTCTGAACTAGGCATTAGTCAGATGATGTGACTAAAGAGAAACCAGACGTCCCTATAATCATTTAGTTTTAATATCAGGCATCACTGAAAAATAATAAGCAATCCTAACCAGTAAAAATACAAGTGCTCTACACAGACTGTGAGGCAACCGGTACCACAGCTTAGCACTGACGTGCAAACGCCGTCACCAACATTCAGGAAAGGAAATCCAAATCAACAGGGACAGAAAAAAGACTTCAAGAAAGATGGGAAATACTGTAATCATGTATTAAACAGTTCAGCAAGGCAGCTATGGAGTTACACAAACACTCTTCATAGATACAGGAGGACTGTAACAGGCAGAAGGTTATCAATAAAAAGATCAGGGAAGAAATAAATAGGAGCTGACAGTCTATGGATACAAGCATTTATCTAGGAACAGAGGCATGTTCTCTGTCTAACAGTTGTAAGCACTGCCGTGCCAGCCTAGAAAGTTTTACCACTGCACCTGACCAATGCACAGGAAGAACTGCATATCACCCAAAATAGATGATGGATGTGGACCAAAGGGGTCCCTTCTAGTCCCATGTTCTAGACTACTCAGCACAGACAACTCTTGACATAATCATGTTTCAAACAAATTGGCAAGTATATACTGCCTGTTAAACTATACTAATTTGAGTCTTAGCAGATACTAAAGCAACACACACAAGAAAAGTAATCTATCATCCTAAAACCCATGCCTAAATTGAGACATTTTATATTTCTAGTTTTATCTCCCCTGAAGCTGGAAAAGCACTTCTAAACTGTTAGCCAGCTAGAAGTAATATAAATGAACTTAACATAACATGGCATGACTGAAATACTGAAGTGGAATATTTAGCAGATGTCATCTAACGCTAGTTGCCATGGTGAGCATGAATTAGGCCACCCAAGCACTAAATAAAGAAATGCAATGAACACCCTACGCTATGAAGTTAGCTAGACTCTATAAATAAAATTCTGTATCACTTTTTGTACAGTTATGAGAGAAATATGAATGTGTGAAGTACACCAGAGCAACTCGTCTCCTAAGCAATAAGGTCATTTCATCTGCAAAGTGTTATTATGCTGCATATATACTTCCATGTAGCTGACTTACTGTTTTGCTAGCTGGTTTATGAGGTGCATTAACACCTGGTAGGAAGCAAGGAGAAGCTAAGCCAAGTTTCTCCCATAAGAGTCAGAAAGTTCAATTGAGAAGGTAAAGCCATTAATCCACAGTAGGGCATAGGAAACATGGCTGAGCTGGAGCGTTTCAGTAATACCTGTTCCAAACAGGAGTTAAACTGAACTTCTGCAGCTGTTTCTGCAAAGACTGAGCTAAGGCAAGAAGAAAAAAGGGAAGAAATAGAATCAAAAAGGACAGCTTCATTTGTTTTCAAACTGTGGTCTCTCCTGGATGCTTCAAAGGAATCCACAAAGACTGATTAAGACAGAAGTTTAGATTGTTATAAAACATGAGATAGGTTTTGTTTAAAGACATTCATTCTCTCAGTAGAAAAACGTAGGCATTACAACAGTCACTGGCCATTTTAGTCTGAGCTACCAGAACAAGAGGCTTCCTCTTACCTACTAAAGTGTTTCTGCCCTTCAGTATGCAGCCTTAAGTAATAACAGAAGGTTAATTACCATAAGGCTCTACTGCTAGAACCTTCCTCCTCATTACTTGCAGACCTACATAAAAGTACCAGTCTTGGCAAAGAAAGGAAGGGAGAAAACTTTTTGGGCTATGTGACCAATAGTTTTAGGATTGTTCTGGGGTGTTTGCTTGGGTATTTGTTTATTGGGAAGAGCACTGGGGGGGATGTTGCTTGCTTGTGCGTTTGGCAGGTGGTTTTCAGTGGTGGTTTTGGGGTAGGTTTTAATGCTGTAGAAAGTTACTGGGAAAACAGTTCAGAATGAAGGTGTCCAAGAGGTGTATTTACAGATTTTTAAGCACTGCTTAAAGAGATCAAAATCTGAAGCACTCAAGGAAAAATCTGTTGTGAGAACAACCCTAAAGCTATCAAACTTGACCACATTTTTCCATTCCATGCATTACTCAGCGAGATGAATGCAGCCAGAGTCTGTTATTAATACATTATCCAACATGGCAGTCAGCAATCAGAACACTGAAAACTGTAGATACTTCTGTAGGTATTTTTCTTGCCAGACACTTGACAATTCCTTCACTATTCAGAAGATTGCGCAGTGACACATGGGTGGCAATACTGAATTTCTCAACATCGAAATCTTTTGCAAGAACTTACTGCATTGAAAAGCTCAGAAATGGAGATTTACTTTGCAAGAGAATGCGACAAAAATACAAGCACTGCCCACTCAGTAGCTTTTGGTTTTTAAACTTCCAAATGACTAAACTTATGAACTATCACTTTGATCAGCCTCACATGCTCTACAGCATCTCTTCAGCCTTGCCCACCCCAGAATACATGCAGTATCTGTTTCATATTCACTAGGTCTTCCTGTCATTAAGTGCAGTAAATCTAATACAAAACCAACAGCCACAGCTGGTTCCAGCATAGCTGTTTTCCATTTGAAACTGACAATAACAACAACTTATCCCGTAATATTGCCAGGGTAAAAGTCTGAAACCCACTTTCTTTTCAAAGTATGTCTGAAAGAGCACATAAAGGTAGCAGGAGATGAGCAATAGTTGCTAAACACCACAAATGGCAAAAACCAGAAGTGCTGTCGCAGGTAATTTGACCAACTGCTTTTGTCAAGAGTGCTGTAACAGTTACACTGTGAACAAAGCACACCACACACATCACCAAACCCATTCTGCTGCATTCCTCCAAGTCAGAACCTAGAATATGGGGATAAAGGTAGATGGTGCACACTAACAGGATCAGTGCCCAGTTAACAAGATTACAGCTGAAAACACATCATCATTGAAAAAGAGAGGAAAAAAGAACAAATACAGCTGGTGGCTGAGAACAATGAGAATAAGCCCAGCAGAATACTGCGGGCTCTGCATTGTGTCCTAAAGGCAGATCACATTGTTAGAACATAACACTTGGTTCAAGAGCTTTTTGTGACAAATGAAGGTAATAATTCACCAAACTTTGTACACTGACAGCAAATCACAGCTTAAAAATACGTAAAAACCTCAGAGTGTTTCTATGAGGTGTTTTGAAACTCCAGAGACAAGTTCAGAAACTTTGCTGCTCTTCCAGGAAGCAATAAGCAGCAAAGTCAAAGCCTTGCAAGTTTAAAAGGGAGAATAAGGACATTCCCATCTCAGTTTTTGCTATTTTATGTGCAAACAGCGTGCTCTGTTCCAGCGAGTACCACCAACCCTTGTGGGCCCTCCACAGCAAGCTCACAGTTGATCCCACAGAAACAATATTAAAAACCTTTGAATTCAAAACTGAGATTTTGCTCATTACCTTTCCTGCAATCAGCCAGAAAGGCCATCAAATCAACCTGAGAGGCTACACAGCCAAATTGCTTGGTTCTGAATTAACGTGAAACTCCAGATATGCCATCTTAGCATTACTAAGTTTGCAATCATATCTAAAGAGCAGAACTCAGTTTAAGAACAGGTGCCCAGAATGAATGAGCAGTCCATACCTCACCTATGATTTCAGCTGTGTGAGTCAAAGAACCACAGCAGACCACTTCAGTGAGGCAAAGACACATAATGCAACTTCCAGTAAGTTGATCTTGGCTATTGCATTACTTAATGAGATGAAAAATAGAGAACAAGTCCCTCATTCTGAAGTGATGAATGCAAGATTACAGGCCTCCATTTCCCAGATGGGGAGCACAGAGAGAAAAATGATGCTGAGCCGAGCTTAGCATGGCAATGGGAAAAGCTTAGAGAGATTTCTTAATTTTCTATCAAATGCTCTTAGCTGCTGTTGTTTAAAGGTGCCACAGCACAGAAGTTCCTTAAAATGTACCAAGTGATTTTCCTTCAACTTGATTCATCCTTCTACATTCACTGAGCCAAGAACGGCTTATTCCAACTTGACAGCATACCATTGTAAAACAATGGTGGAAGGAGTATTAGCAATTACACATGCAAAGTGACCTAAGTACAAAGTCACACATTCTCCCAGCTCAGCTGCTGCTGAAAACACACATCAGAAAAGCTTGAGCTGTTCGAAACAATATGGACAGTAATTGCATCTTTGTCTGACTCTTTGTAGGTATTTGAATCATCTATTCAAAGATGTATCATTGGTAAGTACCAGTGATACATTTTATAGGTCAACTCCTCACCCTTACATTCTACTGAACACATGAACTTCTGTAGCAAAAACCTGTGCTGGGTACCCTGCTCAACTTCCTCTTAACGAGAAAAATAATGGTTGGGATTTCTTCAAGCATCACCAAGATGTTACACAGCAAGAGGACAACTGGTAACAAAAGGCCAGTCAAAGAACCTGTCAAGCAGTGTCTGACAAATAGATTTCAATGAAGACAAAAAAAGGTATTTACAAAAATTTTCTGAAAGAAACTTTTTTTAGGAAAATATTTGGGGTTTATACAGTGAGAACTTGAAAGTGAAAAACTTTAAGACTCGCTGACATTATCAAATAGATCACAAGCCCCAAACATCAAATAAAGAGGAAAAAATCACCTTAAAAATGACTGCTGCAATTGAAGCTGGAAGTAAGAATGCAAGATTGCTTCCAGTATTCCAGCTTCAAATAAAACTCTCTCAGGGTGTTTTCACCAAAGCCAAGAACTCAGCAGTTCATTTCTGCTACACGGGAAAGTTGAGAAAATTCCAACTTCGGCCTCATTATAGCAACAAAAAAGGAAAAAAAAAAAAGGTAGTTGAAGAATGCCTGCTTTTCCAGTCCTGCGATGGAACACCTGATATCTGCTGGCTTTGGCTGTTTTCCCAGTTTTCCTTGTTGCAGCATGTAACTACACTGGGATAGCCTTCCAAACTGCACTTTCTAGTCTTTCAGTTGTGAAAGGAAGGCACCCACATTTGAAGGAAGAAAGGAATCTGTCGTCTAAAATGAAGACTAAATCTGTTTTCACATAAGCAGCTCCATGTAAAGTGCAAGTATTCTGATCAATTCAGGTATGTCTGTCCTGCTCCTACACCAAAAGGCTGTAGTGAATCAGGCCAGATGGCCAAGACAACACTGCTCCACCATACAGCTCCAGCTTACAAGCAGGACTACAGCCAGTTGTGGTTGGGGCAGGCAGGGAAGAGGACAGGGGGAAGTTATTAACCTCAGAAATGCAGACTTGGTTTAGGCTTCGTTAAACACAACATCTAGAGCAAGTCATCGTCATATCCTTGCAACAGACCCTACAGACCACTACTCATACAGGTGCAATACAATGAAGTTAGAGAAGGGTTAACAGATTACATGGAACAGTCAGTGTGATAGAAGTATCTAAACTGAAACCATTGCTTCAGCTCAAGGAACAAGATTCCTTTATGCCGTAAGTGTATTCATAAGAAATCCTAACTTTAAAAACCATCATTAACAAAGTTTAAAAAAAATAACAAGTTATTGTACAAAGTCTTTCTGAAGAATACTGAAGTTTCACATAAACTGTTCTGATGAACAGATTCAGTAGTTGGGAACTAACCCGGTACTAACACCTCAATCATCTCAAGAGAAAGAACTCCTCAGAGTTGGTGCACCAGGGATTTTCGTCCAGATCAGGAAATTATTAACCACCTCTGAAAGTTTCAGAGTATGAAACAAGGATCTACATAACAAACAACTGGGAGAGATTCATCTTGGCACTTTAACTGCACGGAAACCCGAGTGACGCATCTGTTGCGGGTAACAGAAAGGGGGCTGCCACTTCATTCCTGGTTGAGGTTCTCAAGCCTCGCAGCACATAACTATGAAAGGAAAAGATACATGCCTGAGCACGTCCCTTGTCCCAACACGAGAAGGGGGAGGGTTAATCACGTCCATCCGCCATTTTCTGAGCGGAGGAGGAAGACATGTTGGAACAAAAAAAAAAGGCAACAAAAGAAAGCAGCCATTTCCAGAGCCAGCTCCAAACTCCAGCCCCAGCAACACACCGGGGCAGGCCCACACTGCTCCCATCACAATCCAGGAGCTGCTGGACACCTCGCTTTCAAAGCACACTATGTACAGGTAAGAACAGGCAGCAAGCCAGGATACCCAACTAGTTATACAGCTTGGAATGGAGTATTTCCCACCACCACCACCCCCCACCAGCTCAATCCTGCCGAGGTAAATCTCCTTTTAATGGTAGTGCCCTGCCTCACGCTAGCATTCAAAGTACTGGCACATATGAAGGATTCCTACCGTATATGTGGGATGCCAACTCCTCCCTGGAGAATCTTGTATAGTTTGCTTTCATACAGCAGCTGGGGATGTCTAGCCTTCTGAGACTCCAACTTTACAGCAACTTCCTACAGTGAGAGGGAACAAGGAGTCAGAGTGTCCACCAAGCACAGCTTTGCCACTGAGGTTTAAGGGGCACAGCACTTCAACATCCCCCACACAGCCCTGCTGCAAATGCTTTGAGGTGTAATTTTTTTTTAAGCCCTCGGTGCTTAGTGTCCTGTTATTTTGTTGCTTCTTCAAATAAAATCCATATGGTGATGATCTGTACATAAACATCCATCCCAGGTCATGAAACTGAGCTGGAGATGTAAAGTCTTCAGATCCATGTAAGTGAGGAAGCACGTATGTGGGTGTTTCTTCTTTACAGCTCACAGCCGTGAGGGGGAGGAAAGACAAAAAAATAAGAAAAGAAAAAAGAAAGAGCTGAAGAAACAGGGGATCTTCTTTGTTTCTATTACTGCTGATGAAAACGAGATGAAGTGTTCCCCAGCTGAGAGAGGGGGATAGATGATTGGTGGGAGAGAGACGACTCTGGCCACCCATAAAAGACAAAGTATGTTTGCCCACAATGGTGGCCTCCTCTTCCTGCAACACACAAGCGAGCTATGCAGCTGCTGGGTGGGGGACACCACGACCGACCGCACGGCTCTGCCCTTGGGGTGAAGGCCCTCGAAGGGCTTAGCCCCCCAACCCTGGGTTATGAACCTTCGCTCCCCCAACTTTGGCGAGAAGGGGCCGCCATAGGGAGCGATACCGGGAGCAATGGGAGCAAAACCAGGCCTCGGGAAGGTTATCGCTGGTTCTCCCCGAGGTGCGGGAGGGACCGCGCCGATGGGCCCAAAGGGGGGAGAGTGCGAGCCGCCCTTACCTCCCCGTTGGTGATGTTGATCGCCAAATAGATGTCCCCGAAGGAGCCCGACCCGATCTTCCGCACCAGCTTGTATTTACCTCCGACAATGAACTCGGCCTTGGAGCCGCTGCTACTCGCCATGGTGAGGGGCGGCTGAGAGGCTCGAGGGGAGAAAGAGGGCTCTACCGCCGCCCCAGAGGAGGGGAAAGGGACAGGGGAGGGAAGAGAGGGGAGGGGAAGGGGGACAGAACAAGGAAGCCTGGTTCCCGCTGCTCAGCTCCAGCCGGGCCGCTCCGGCGGGCGTCCCGTTTCCAAAGCTGTGTCCCGCTCCGCTGCCGGGCGGCTCTCGGAGCCCTCCAGAAAGACGAGAAGCGGGGCCCGCGGCACTACAGAGGTAGGAAAGGGAAAAGGGCGCACTAAGTCCGCCGGGTCGCGGCCGCCGCCGGCCCGTCACTCGGCGGCCGCCGCCGCCATCTTGTTTCAGAGCCGCTGCTCTGGCGGACACAAAATGCCCCCAGCCTGCGGCCGCCGCTTCTTCACCGCGCGGGGCACGCTGGGAGCGGGGCGGGGCGGCTCACAAGCCCCGCCCCTCCCGCCTCTCTTCTCACTGCGCATGCCCAAGAGCGCGCCCCTCCCTCAAAGGCGATGACCAGGACGTGTTTTCCCCCTTCCCTCTTAAAGGGGCAGGCGCCCCCTCTGGGGGAGGCGGCTGCGGGTGTCCTGATCGGTGCCCTGTGTCCCCGTCTGGGCTGTGGGGTGCCTCCAGCCGGCAGGAGATAAGGCTGGGGAGCCCCTGCTGTGACGCACGGCTTCATGTGGGGCTGTGGCAGGCCCTGGTGCAAGGTGCTTATCGGCTCCACATCCGACGTGTGCGCTCGGTAGCGGTGTGGGTTTGAGTGTGAGCTCACAGCCGCGTGTCTCGTGTGCTGTGGGGTCTGCAGGTTATGGGGCTGAGGGGATCGCGGTGCCTTGCCCACTGCTGTGTGCACGCCACGTGTGCTTCACCACCCTTGCTCGGCTGCCATGGCCTGTTTACCCCTCGCACCTTCAGCCTCGGCTCACTCGAGGCTTGAGTTCCTGGATGCAGCGCCGATTCAGCAGGCGCTGAGGAAGCTTGTGACCCCTCACAGGGACCACACTGCGGGCAGAGGCACCCATCGTGGCTGCATCTCTTAGCCCTGCGGCCCCTGCCTTCACACGGCCGTTCCCCTCGTGTCCTCTCCTTCCCCTCACTGCTGTGACCCAGCAGCTCATGCTCCGGGAGCCATTCCTTGCTGTGTCTCAAACCCATTGGAAGCCTCCTCTGTTGCCCCCTCACTGGGTGCTGTGAGCTTTGCCTTTGCAGGAACACAAACCTGTGAGTTCCCTGTGACTCATCATCACTCCCTGTCAGAGCAGCGTCTTCTGCTGTTCAAACCTACATCGGGGAAATGATTCAGTCTGCAGGAGAAAGCTCCTACAGGAATGCAGCTCATGTATGTACAAGCAAAGCCTACTCAGGGTGTCTGCTTTTAAGGGAAGCAGTAGGAGAAACTGCTTTCCACCTTGCCTGCTTGACACTCGGAGCCATGAGGATAATAAAAAGTTCGATTTTAAGGCTGGCCTATGCACAGATTTATTTCTTTTTAAAATAGCTAACTATTTCGGAGAAAAAAGTGAAATGAAGAGGTTCAGGTTAGGACACTGCTATATTGGTTGGAAATCGTTCATAGGAAAGTAAAGGAGCTCTCTGGAGAGCATTCACACGGTGATAGAGGCTTGTGTTGCACTCGCCATGTTGCTTTCTAGCTTGGTAAAGGCACTGTGCTACAAACACTTTCTGCACAAGTGAGAAAAAGTCCTGGCTTGTATCCATCTGGCTGTTAGGCAGCGAGGGAAGTCTGTGATTTGCCTCTGTTTCTTCCTGTGGTGGACTCAGTCAGCTACAGGATGACTCCATAGCGAGACACCAGGAGGAATGGAAAGGGAAGATTAGCAGCCAGAAATTCCCTGAACTGCAAATACCAGTTCCAAGTTCCCCGTGTGTTTCAGGGAGCTCAGATCCAAGGGTTTACTACAGGTCTCTAATAAAAATAAAATGTGAAGGATTCAAAATCAGCCCGGCCTGTGCCAGATGCACCAGAATGAAAACGATGCTCTGAGAGCACACTAGCCTCCAACTCATTCCCACCTCAGTTCTGTCAAGGAGCATTTGTTGAAGCAAGAATATCTGCACCCTTGTCACTCAAAGGGAATGTAGATCTTGTGCGGAGGAGCTCAGATACATCGCACACTAGTTAAGGGGGCTGGAGTTTCGAGGGCAAATGAGGTATCTTTGAGCATCACACTCGTTTCTAAAAGCAGAGCCCCTGTGTCCTCAGTTGCCCCCACATGGCTGTTAATGCTGGTTTGCAGACTGCTCAGGGCTGATGTGCACTTACCGGCCTTTGGGGTTTAGTTATTTTTAATGGTTGCTCTGGATGGGATTTGAGCAGTTTGGAGGCTTCCTGCTTGAGTCACGTATCCTTGGAGGAGCTGGAAAAACAGGTCTGCAGCTCCTTGGCGAGTAAATAGACCGTGCACTGGGATAAAGGAGAGCAGGATCTCCTGGGCTATGCAATGCTGCCACCTCCTGCCTTCCGAGGGGCATCTCTGTGTCCAGGGAACACTGCTGGTGCCTTGGGACAGAGAACATCACACAAGGACAAGGACTGGCAGAGCTGACCTGGTGCAAATGTACCCAGGCATGCATCTTCCCCGAAATGTCTGCAGTGTGTCTGCAATCTATCTGGGTGTTTTGCAAAAAGAGGTGGCCAGCAGTCAGCATTTGCTGTCTTTTGTCTTGGTTATTTTTAACATCCATGCAGTAATGGGTCCTGCAGGAAGGATGGGAATGGAGGATTCAGAGGAGGACCAGACTAGTCAACGTGCAGGCTGGAGGCAAGCAGAGATGGCAGAACTCAGCCAGCATAAACCAGGACACAGAAGAGAAGAAAGATCAAACATTGCAGCTGTCGGTGCTTCACCCCTGGCCAGGAGCAGTGAGGATACCTATGAACACGGGACCAGGAATGCAGTGAAAACCTCCACCACTTCCAGCTCTGGCTTCTCCATGAAGGAAGATCTGGGGAGCCCAGTTGCCAGCGTCCCACCATGTGCCACACCAAGATGACCTCAACCTGCTTCCCCTTTCCTCATTCCCATGGTTGCAGAACACATCTGTTGAATCCTACCCTTCAGATTTATATCTCAGCCACTCCAGCAGCAAGGAGACCTTTGTTCCATTTCAGAGAAGAGGGAAGGTACATGTGTATTTCTGGGTGGGAAGAGTTTAACCCAGTGCATGAACCACGCTATTCAGAGCATGAGAGTAGAGGAGACTCTTAGTCTGATAGATCCTAGTTGTCCAGAAGCAGTCACATCTGAAGGTGGGTCTTACCTGGTGTGTCTTACCCTCCTGTGTCAGGACAAAGTCCACCTGTGCAAGAGCTTTTGCTGGTTTTATTTTGGCCAATGGAACTGTTCTGCCTTTGTGCCACAGGAATATTCCCCTTGTAGCCCCTTGCAGAAACCACATCCCATGGCACCATGTTTGGGGTTTGCCTTTCTGATCAATGGGGATACTGACAGTCTGAGACCAGTGCTGGCCTTGTAAAAATCCTTCCATGGCCTCTGCCTTAGAGTTTCCACCCTGAGCCTTTAGGAAAGTGCAGAAGTTGGTGAAGACAAACACAAACAATGCCAAACATAATGGAGACACTGATTGGATTTAAAATGATTCAGTTTTAAATCAATAATTAAAAGCTTTGAAAATGTAAGCTGGGAGGGGAATTTTTGGCTGTGGTTTCACAGCAGCTGGCCTGATCTAAGCACTTACATGGTGTTCTCACTTCTGCATCCTTTTCTCCTCCTACTCAGCCCACTCTCAGTGCCCAGCTCTGTGGCTCATTGAACCCCCTGTGGTCAGTTTGTCTCTTCAAACCAACAGAAGATTGTCCAAA
Organism: Agapornis roseicollis; assembly: GCA_002631895.1. Lineage (NCBI taxonomy): Eukaryota > Metazoa > Chordata > Aves > Psittaciformes > Psittacidae > Agapornis > Agapornis roseicollis. The sequence goes on along the minus strand of NDXB01015383.1, from coordinate 319,848 downwards.
TGGTTTCCCTTGGTTTTTTCTCTGGGTTAATATTCTCACAGACAAGTGACTTGAATGGCTCGAGGAGCAACATGGGACAGGGCAAGGGTTGTCCCCTGCTGGCAGTGACATTGTCAGACAGAACACCAGATGGGAGCAGTCACAGGGGAAGACTGAAGAAACATCCCCTGCTACCCAGAAAGGTGTTCTACCCAGGAGAGAGCATGAGAATCATTGCATTCACTGCTAACAGGGAGAGCACTACCCTCAGCACCACTGCCAAAGAAGATGGGGTGTACTAAAGAGCTAAAGTATCCTCAAGGTATTCTTGCTCGTTGTTTTTCACAACTTTCAGGGACACCAAAACAATGAAAATACATTTATCGCTGCATCACTTGGTAAAGAGAAAGGAATAAATTCCCTCTCTTCTCTTTCCAGAAGATGGGCCAGAAATCTTGCTGCATGACCAAGCCTCCAGTGTAACCAGCCCTCCTTGATCCCAAAGTTGATCATCTTTTATTTGTGCCTGCTTTGCAGCTGAGCATCTCCAAACCTCTTAATTTGATCCCAGCAATGGGGAGGAGTGTTTCAGTGTAATAAACCATCTGCTTGATGCAGCACTGATGGAGCTTTGCATGCTTGTACCAATGTCAGCAAATACATGCTGCTGCGAAGTTGGTGCGGGAGGGAACTGCTCATCCTCCTCTGCAGCAGGGATATCCTGGGCTCCAGTATAAACACTCCTGGGGAGGGAGGACCAGTGAAATGACAAGCTAAGCAAAGTCACTGCTGAAAAAGTCAGAGGGCATGCAGTGCCTCTGCTCCCGAGCCGTCCGCTCATCTCCTGGTCAAGTTAGAGTTTCCGAGCCTCTCCTGAATGGAGCTGACATCATTCAGGACTTACCTCCTCCTGCTGCGGGTATGACCTAGGAGCACCAGGGATGCACGCCCTGAGAGCTTCTGCAGTACAGACTGCAAAGGGCAAAGTTACCCACCACGGAGAGCAAAATTACATGCCACTGAGCTCAGCTGAACTGAAAGATCCCATCCCCTGCCCAGTCCTGCTCCCTCCTGCCCAGCCACTCCAGCAGACTGGCCCCTCGCCGAGCCCAATGCACCTCCTAACTTGGCAGATGATTCCCTTGCATTGCAGGCTAGTTTTTGATGGTTTAAGGAATCAAATTGTCTCATGGCAAGGTTGAACAAAGCTGGTGCTGATGCAAAGGAAGAAGAAGAGTGGGATCAGCAGAAGCCTAAGATCTTAAAAAATAAACCTGCTATCTTCTCTCTTTTAACTCGCTGCCTAGCATCAGCCCCTCTTCAGAGGGGCAAGTTCGCTCTGTATAGCCAAGAAAGAGCAAGGTCCGTATCTTCAACTCGAGGTCTGTTCTGTTCTCTATTGTCTCACAGAGGTGGAGAATCCAAGGCAGTTTCCCCAGATTTTCTCTGAAAGTGGGCAAAGCCCAAGTGCAGATGAAGAAACCAAGAGACCACTGAAGGGTCTCACTGAGCCCTGGGCAGCCAAAGTCATCTCAGTATTCCTTTGCTCTTGGGGCAGGAGGGGTAAGAGAGCTTCTGGCAGGGCTGAAGGATTTGTGTTTTAAATCAGATGTGGTTTGCAGGTTTGTAGACACAACAGGTTGCTTGTCTGGGCTCATTCATTCTGCTTTATCCTCTCCTTGTGCTCCCCCTGACCATGCTGTTACACCTTCACACTAGGGCCCTTGCCCTCCCTCTGAGCCCTGGGGCTTTGGCTCTGCGCTGACCTTAGCTGATTCTCCAGCCAGCTATTGTTAGCAGAGCTTACAGCACTTGGGAAAATGACTGGAGAGGAGCGGCTTGTGCTGGTAGGAACCAAACCAGGCTGTGCTGGGATCCCACGTGAGGTAGCTCACCTTTGGACGGTCCTGTCTGTGCACCCAAGGGCACCTCACAGGGTGGCTTTGCCACACTTCTGGCCAAACCCTGCTGCCCCACAGGCTGAGTGGGGCTCACCAGGGTGTTGCAGTGGGGTGGGAGGGATCCAGTCCCTCCACATTCCTTGGGCAATGTCCTGCCTGACACCCACCCATGCCAAGGGCATCCACAGGCACCAAGGAGGTGCTGGTGGCCACCCCTGCCAGGGCCATTAGTCCCTGCCTTGCTGCTGCTCCCTTCCCTGCACTGGCAGAACCCAGTTCAGGGCTGTGGGGAGCCAGCACAGGGAACTGCTCCAGGTTGAAAATAACCCTGTTTTTCCGGAGCAGTCTGACACCGGCTGCATTTGCCAGGCTGGATGTGAGCACAAAGCTTCCACACTAGTGCTGGCACAAGGCAAGAGGCACCATCGTGTTTGGCAAGGATGCCTGCGTTAAGTGTTCGCACATAACCCTCTAGAAAGTTGTCTTCCCTCCTAGCCCAGGGTTACAGCCAGCACAGGCCATGCTTTATTGCATCAGAAAAGATACGAGCAGCTGAGCCATGTCCAACCTGGGATTCTATCTCCAGCACTGCTGCAGGAGAGGGGCAGAAGAGACAGGCAAGGCTGGGGTGAGCTTTCCCCACCTACTGCAACTCCTTGCATTTGACCACCTCATGTCTCCAGACAGACCCCATCATCTGCAGACACAACAGTGTGGGTATAGCATCGTGCCTTGCTTGTCCTCTGGCAGGGAAGGGACATGGGGGGCCCTGGAGCTGGTGCAGGGCTCTGTCAGGGCAGAGCCTGGAGCAGAGCTGGGACAAATCTGATTCTTACAGCACTTGAACTGCACCAAAGGTATCTGGGTCCAGGGAGAAGGTGTCCATGAGCTAACAGCACCATTTCCAAGGCTTGCATGAAGTTAGAGGGGGATTCTTCAGTCGGGAACATTCATGGCTGTTTCGAGAGCAGGTTGGGGTTTTTTTAAGTACCGCACGAAAAGGGGGATTTTCAAGCAGTTTGGGTGATACGCAGGAAATGACATCAGTGCACAGCTGAGGCTCTACCGAAGAGCTTGTTACCTGGAAGACAGGGGTTTATCTAGTGAACACACCAGTGTCAAGCAGCAGCATCTGCCGGCTGCCTGGATTGCCCCAGCTCTGCTGCAGAGCTTGGACTATCCACCCAGGCAAAAAAGGTTCAGAGACATGAGATCATTACAAGTTTCTTTCTTGATGGAGCTCATCTGATTTCCTTTGGGACACCTTGTTTTACCTTGCCTTACCTCTCTGAAATGCCATGAGATTCCCAAAAGCAGATTCCTTCTCTAATCCAGTGCCAGCAGGCTGCGCAGCTCCAGAAGCATTTGCATGTAGGTGGAAGAGTTGCATCTCCTTTTCTTTGGCACAGTCCCTGGGGACAATTTGCTGAGTGGGGGTGAAGCTGAGGTCCAAACTTTCCAGTGATGTCAGACTTAAAATTGCTTTGGGTACTTGAGTGGATGCACCGGGAGCTGAGGCGAGAGACTGAAGCAGCCAAAAAAGATGTAGATGGCAGCACAGCTGATTCACTGCATGTCAAGTGCTGTGGGTAAGTCTTCAGCGGCAGTTTCAGTGGTGGTTTTGAATTAATTACCCTGCCAGTGCAGAGCTCTGGTAGTTGGCATCCAAGGCACATTTCCCCTGTGAGGCTGCTTAGATCAGTCAGGTTGGAATCACTGAGGTGAGTCTCCTCTCACGCAAAGCAATTCAGCTTGTGGATGATGGCTGGTACACCTGGGAGTAAATCTTCCCCCTAAGAACAATTTCTTCAACTATTTTAGGGAACACGGGTTTTATGCATGCCATGTGCTGTGGTTTAGGATGCTGGGGAGGATAAGAGGAATGAAAGTAGGTGGTGCAGGGTGTCTGCTGCAGCAGCACAGCAAGAGCCTGCCTGGGCTGCAGGATGTGGCCAGCACGGTCCTGGCTGCCCAGTGCAGGCTTTGAGTGTGGTGAGTGGACACTGCTGCTCTCCCATGGCAGGAGCCAGCAGAGCAAAGTCCATCACAGTGGGCTCCCCATCACCCTCTGCTTGGGGTGCTCTGGATCTCTTTTTGTACTGGGGGAGAAATGACACGGTGCTGAGAGCAGAGACTGTGCCCCTCTGCCCCTCGGCCCCTCTCCAGCAGGAATTCTCCCTCTTCCTCCCACCTCCTGAATCTTAAAACACTTGAAGGCTGCCTTTGGATGACGATCAGCACTCGAGCAGATTGCAGATGAGAGACCCAATCAAGGGCTGCTGAGTTCAATGATTTTATCTCTTAAAGCACATCACNGATCAGCACTCGAGCAGATTGCAGATGAGAGACCCAATCAAGGGCTGCTGAGTTCAATGATTTTATCTCTTAAAGCACATCACGCCATGGCTTTTATCTGCACCTCCTCAGGGGGCAAGGAGTTAGTCCTGTGGAGTCAGGGCACTACAGCTCTTTCCATTCTTGTTAAAGCAAGTTGCTTCCTCCCTAGATTGGACAGAAAAACATGTCTGAGAGCACCTCAGAGAGCCTGGAGAGCAGGGTGCAGCAGAAAGGAGCCCCCCTTTCCAGGGGCTTGCTCTTAAATCTCTGTGGTTTTTAACCATGACATTTCCTAGGCCACCCTCCTGATTTTGAAATCCTGGGGAGGTTTGCAGGAGACTAGCGCTGATGGATCCTGAGCACTGGCTCATCTCCCAGGAGCCATGCACAAGGGCATGGCACTGGGATGCTACAGGGCAAAGCACCCAGGATGGAGCACCTGATTCCAGGCAAATTGTGGCTGGAAACTTGGGTCTCCAGTCCCTTTGTGAGTGTGTCCTCCTGGGAGCAGGATCCATTTGTATCTTGTCCTTCCCAATAGTCACCTGCAGGCCTGAATATCTTCTTTTCTCAATGGAGCAGCTTTTCATGACAAAGCGATTCTTGCTGAGATTTATAAAGAAAAGAGAGAAAACCATGGCCTGAGAGATGCTGTTTGATTGTGCCTCCTTTTTTTCACTCCCAATCCAAAGATTGTCACGAGCTGTGGTTCATTAGCGCTTGGGGGAAGCGCAGGGTGCAGCCTGCCAGATAAGGGGAAAGGCTCATCACATGTCATTGTTGCCACAGCACTGGAAATATCACTCACAAATCTATCAGCCCCTTGATGCACAAGGCCCCACTCCATATCTCTAGAGCAGCAGTCACACATGTGGGTCACCCTTTATCATCTGAGGAGCAGAGCCAGCAGATGAAAAGGGTGCAGGCTGCCCTGCTTTGATGCTCTTTAGAGCCAGCTCTTTCAAGGGCTTTGGGATAATTTTAGCACCAATGAGCCACACAGCTCAGCACAGCACAGGGGAGCAGGGGCCATGGTTTGCAAAAGCAGGGGTCTGTGTTAAACGCTCCAGCCACAGAAATGGCTCTGCAGGATCTCACAGCAGTCCTGAGCTTTCTGTGCCCATGCTCCAAACTAGCGAGGGACACACCAGCTTCAGACCCAGAACTGGGCAGCAGTGAGACCCTGTGGGGACAGCTTATTGTGGGCTCTGTGACACAGCAAGGCAGCTTTTGGCCATGGTGTTTCCTGGTAGCAGATTGAATTGGTGTCCTGATGCACAGGACCAGGCATCTCTGCCCTGGGAAGCAGCTGGGTACCATGTGGAGCAGGGTGTTTTGCTGAGCCCATGATGCTGATCTGGGAGCATCACCAGCTAGGGGTGAGCCTCCCTTTGCTCTGCACTGACTGCAGCTCCAGCGTGGGCAGCACAAGGTCCTGCTGCATCGCCCTTGGCCAAAGGGGAGTGAGTGCTGGTGGTGACTGATCCCTGCTACAGAGCAGGAGGGCACCTCCGACAGCCTGGGACCAGACTGAACTGCAGAACAGCTCCATGATGGGAACACAGCTCTGCTGCTCTCAGCCTGCTCTTGTCACTGGGACTGAGTGAAAATACAGCAGTTTCTGTTTATCACTGCGTGAGGCTCAGTGTGCAGAGCTCTCGTACCCATGCTCCTTCCTGCTGACGTCTCCTTTCGGGTCTGTGAAACCATGTGTGTGGTGGGGAGTGACATTTGGCACAGGAATGTCACACAGCAAGGATGCCTCACCCTGATTATGGGTGCTGCTGGTCTTGGCCAAAACCCACTGGAACCTGGGGAGCAGATTGAAGTCTGGTGTGACTCAGGCATAAGACTTGTCACCTCTCTCCTAAGTGAGGCACTTCCCTTGCTGTCCCAAGGTCTCCTGTGATCCTGCCTTCAGTGGGACACAGAGCATCCTGGGTCCCCAGAGGAGAAGAAGGTGTGTGGTGGCTAACCAGGCTGAGGGAGCCATGCTCCTGGGATGACATCCAACCTGCCACCTGAGACAGGCCATTTACACCCCTCTGAAGCTTCCCAAGAACATTCAGATGTGTAGGACCTGCCTCCCCTCTGCAGGGGGACAAAACATGGCCTGAGGCCAGAGGGGAAGTAATGAGTGTTTGACATTCACCCAAGGCTACAGAAAGGATCATTCCCCATGAAGTGTGCTGCTCACTGCCCAAGGGTCATGTATATGCCACTGTCAGACTGTGACTGCTGTGTTAGCTCCAAAGTACATGAAGCCCTGTCAGTCACCTCTGAAAAGTTATCCTGAAAACAAATGTTTCTAAAAATAGGCATTTCTCCTCATTTCACCTCTCCTGGATCCTCTCCCAAGCGGCAGAGGAGATGGACCAGAGTCAGATCTTCCCATTGAAGCTGATGGAGTCACATCCTCTGTACCCAGCAGCTCATACCTGGCTGCTGAGAACTGGTGCATTGCAGGGAACTCCAGGCACATGACAGCATCTTGTGTGCCCTTGCTGTGAGGTTTGCTTTATCCCCCCAGGGAACTGGAGACGATGATCTGCAACCTCCAAATTCAGACTGGATTCAGCAGATAGGGCTGCCTGCGTACCACAGTGATAAGATCACATCAACCGTGGAGCAGCAGGTGAACAGAAGACACTGGCATTAGCTGCTGTGTCCCCACAGCCAGTCCCGGCCACCTCTGAGCTGATCACAGCCCTTGAAAGCATTAAGCAGTGAAGGGAAGACACACACAGAGAGTGGGAGGCAGGACAGGGTCACAGCAACACAACTTTTAAGGATGGTTTTTTGCAACCAGAACGTGTGTTGTGGCTTCCATGGATTCCCAGACTCTTTTCCCCTCCTCTGTCTCAAGGGCATCACCACAAGGCTGTTAGCAGCAGAAGTATCTGCTTTCGTTAGGCTGTACAGATGCTGCCTGAAAACCCAGAGGAAACCAGGCAGAGGGATGTTCCCTGGGTGAGTCATTCCCAAAAGCACTGCAAGAAAAGCAGTGAACGTCAGTTGATTATGATGAACTATTCTCTGAAAGCCAAAGGGAATGGGAACATCTTGTGGTTGCACGGCTGGTCTGGCACGTGGCACAGGTTGGGATGAGCCCCCCATGTGGAGCAGCCTCCCTGTAGATCCCAGCCTTCCCTTGGATAAGGAAGTGGTGTGCTGTGTTCCTGGGAGCTGCCTGTGCTGTGGCTTCATCCCAGGGCAGTGGTTTGACAAGACACAAGAGCCCTGTGACAGCTTATCCAGATCAATATCCTGGCTCCATCTGTGGCCCATGGCAGATGTTTACAGAGTACAGGCACAGCAAGATGTCCTTAAAGCAGTCCCTGATCTCCCACCAGTCCTTCAGCCTTAAGGAAGAGAGATGGTGGTTCTTTGTATTTGATAACCCAAAGGATTTTTCTTCCATGAATTCATGCAGTTCCTGTTTAAATGCTTTGCATCTGTCACATCCTGTGGCAAGGAACAATATGGTCTAACACAGGTTGCACCAAGAACCACTTCCTTTTCCTTGTTTTAAACTTCCATCCAGGTAGTCTCCTTCGGAGCTTGTCTCCTGTGCTGGAACATATGGTGAGCAATCACCCCTCCATACCCTCACATGACTCTCAAGATGGTGCAGATCTGTATCACATGCCTCTCTGTTATCCCTTTTCCTGGCAATGGATCCTTTCCTCACACAAAGGTGGCTCCAGAGCTTGGGTCATTCCTGTTTCCCTTCTCTGAGCCTCTTCCATATCCCTCTAGAGATGGAGGCATCAGGGAGAGCCAGACCTGTACACAGCCCCCTGAGCATGGGCACATCGCTGCCTTACACAGTGGTAATGCTTCCTTTCTCAGCTTCTGTTTCTTTCCTACTCACTTCCAACGTTCCATTTTCTGCTTCCTCTGCTCCAGACATTTGGGAAACATCATTTAACATTACCAACAATATCTCCTTTCTGAAAGAAGATGCACCAGTCAGAACCCATCAGTGGCTTACCAACACTAGGACTGGGTTTGTGTGTTTGCTTTTGCCCAAGTTTCCTTGGCTGCCTTACTGTCCCACTGCTTGGGGAGGCAGACCTGGCAGCTCCTCACAGCCTGCCCTTCTCTGCTCTGCTCTGCAGTACTCAGTGCTGATTACAAACACGGTCACTTTGCTACCCCTGCCCTTTTGAAACCATTTCTGGACACACTCAATGGTTCTCTGTGGGTAACACCCCTTTGCTGTGAAAACAAACCCTTTACTTCAGTCCTTCCTTTCCTGCCTGTATCAACTGGTCTGCCCAGCAGGTCTTTCCCTCCCATACAGCACCATGTCCCCGTCTGTGGTGGGAGGCTGCCTGAACATCTCACTGTCACCCCAGCAGAACACATGAACCAGGTTACCCTCCCCACACCCTTGCTGGATCACCCCGTGATCGCTCTTGGCCGAGAGCAAGACCCAAGGCTTGGCAGAGAGGTCTGTAAGTGGAAGGTGCCAAGGCTGGAGGCTCTCCACCGTGGTGGCCTGGGGAGGAGACCTGCAGCTGGGGCGTACACTGGTGAGTCAAGGAGGGTGGAAGAGCTGGAGGTGGCATCTCATTTACGCACATTAGTGATGGAGACGTCCCTCTGACACTGCAGCTATCCTGAGGCTGGAGGGAAGGAGATGAAGCAATGGCTGCTGACAACAGGGGAGCTCTGCTTGCAGCAGAAGTGACTGACGAGCAGAGCATGCTTTGGCAGGAAGCCCCATGTTGCTGGAGCCAGGATAACCCAGCAAGTACAGGGGGTGCTGAGCTTTACAGTCTGGGGCTTGTGGCGCCCATGCTGAGTTGCAGACAGTGACACCAGCACCTGGGACTCCTGGCCATCATTTGACATTCCACGGTATTAGCTGAGGATGTGTTTTTCCACAGCAAACTCCTCCCCAGTTAAGCATCCTCCTTGACAAGTGGTGACGAGGTGGGCAGAGGAGGCCATGGGCAACATGATGAGCTGGTTCTGCAGCCTCTCTGCTGCTGCTGGGGCTCCAGGGGTGGCTGGACCTCTCCCTCCATCTCAGTGTCTTTTTAACCTTTGTGGGTTTGCTCAGCCACATCCCTCTGTCTTCTCAGCCTTGCCATGTGGCAGCCCCAACAGCACCATCCTGCCAGAGATCTGCACTCAGAGCTGCATTAATGCCAGGCTCTCCGCAGCCTCCAGGGGAGATGCCTGGTTTTCCCTGCTTGGTTAATCTGCCACAATATAAAGGGGGACCCCAGGCATTAGGCTGCACCATGAAGAGCCTTTTGGGATTCCCCAGCCCACTGTGCAAAGCTTTAGGTCTGTCCTCCCCTGTCCTCCCTCCAGTGCATAGAACTGGTGGCCTACTGCAAGGTCTTTGCTTTAGGCATCCTTACTGTGACACAGCACATGGGCTAGGATTCCTGGGCTGGGTGTCTGCCTTCCGTACTGAAAGAAGCCCATGATGATCCCTCTCAAGGGGGCAGCTCTTAGGCTTGCCTGTGGCAGAGACACAAGCCCCGTCATGGCAGAGGCACTCCCGGTTGCATCAGTGGAACACCGGATGGAGAGCTTACGCACGAACTGGCATGTCAGCTTCATAGGGCTGCTCTTGCCTCCATCCTCCCCCTCATTTCCCTCTTGAGCAAGAGATGTCAGCCCCTGAAACATTCCTGTGCACCACAGCTACTGCAGTGGCTCCAGAATAACCCCTCCTGCAGGGATTTGCCTGGAGAAGTGGGTGCTGGTGGGGCTCCAGAGGTATCTGATCCCTAAGTGAATCTCAAGGGGCCACACTTCTGCTTATCTTCTTGTGCCATCACCTCGCACAGGAGCACATCTGCACCCTGGGGTGGGTGCCTGGCAGTGGAGTGGCCCGGGGCTAGAGCATGGGGAGCACTGGGAGGAGGTGGTGGTGCTCATGTGGAGCTCAGTGCTGCAGCAATGGGTGTGATGAGTCGGCAGGAGCAGGAGCTGCCCAAAGCCAGGCAGGGAGAAGATGCGGGTTTGATCAGTGGAAAAGACAAATCAGCACAGACCACCAGAACCTGCCAAACTCTTCTTGCCTCCCTCATGTCTCATTCCCTCCTCACTGAAGGTGCTGGGTGGGATGGTGCACCTGCCCTGTAGGGTGCTTTGGGCAAGGAGTGGTGCCACTGGCGCTGCCCTTGGATGGGGTGTCAGTGACGTGGGACACACGGGCGAAAGTCACCAGCCCTGCGAGAGAAATGGAGATCTTGGGGCAGAAAAAGCAGTGCAAGGCAGCAGGACTCAGTGGTGAGAGAGAAAGACCGTAGAAGCTTCAAGCTTCAAGCACTAAACCATTGATACAGGAGACTTGAGCTGCTGTAGCCTCAGAGAAGCTGAGAGGGGTTGAAGACTTCTCCATGAAGGTCTGACTGAGGCCCATAAATAACTCTCTTAGAAATAAAGAGCTGGCTCTTTATTCCACTTGGATCAAATTCTATCTGCTTATTTTTAGCCTGTGCTGTGCCTCGTGGTGCAGGCAGTGTCTCCCGGCCATGAGGCTGGAGCCTGCAGCTCCTTCCAGACCACTGGAGCCAATGCAGTTTCTACCTTCCAAGGAGCAGGCCCTAGGCCAAGAACATGGATGGGATTATCCCAGGCAGGCGCACACACCCCTCCTTGCCTCCCACAGAGGACGGAAGCACAGGTTAGGTTAGCTGGGGAGGGAAGAAGGAAGAGAAAGGAATGACACCCAAGTGGTTTTTCAGGAGCTGCTCATGCTGATGGCCATTCTAGCAGAATGGAGACCTTCATCGCATGGGTTGTTCCCCCCTTTCCCTATTGCCTTAGCTCAAATTGCCCCACAGCACACACAAGCAATGGTGTTGGAGGCAAAGTCCGCTTCCTAGACCTGCAGCATGGGAGGAAGTTCGGTGATTAGGACGCACCTGCAAGCACATTCTTGAGCTGCTGTGTTTCTCCGTGTGTTTTCAGTTCCACCATGAATGGCTGATAGCGGCATGGGGTCACAAAGTCCTTTCAAGACAGGAAAGAAATCCAAAGAACAGGAATAATGGAAAAGATTAAACAGAGGAAATGTAACTTTCCTGTGCAAAGCTGCTGCTCGGGGAGGAGCCCCCGCCTGCTGTTGTTAGGCACAGCCGTGCTTTGCATGGCTTGAAGTTGTGTTTATTTTCTGAGCAAGCCCTGTCTAACTCAAAGCTTATCTGCTGCGTTCCCAGAGAGCCCCCTGATGGCTTTAACTTTCATCCCCGTAAGCTGAGCTTTAGCATTTTGAGTAGTAGGAAAGCTCTGATGGCAGCAAAAGGCTTTCCAGGAGCCAGCAGAAGTTCAGGGTAAGACGTAGGGGGCAATAACCCCCTTCTGGGCTGAGATGGCTGCATACACACTGGGCAGCCACTCGTTCCTGAGCTTGGCTTGGGCAACCATCAGCTTCCTGCCCTGCAAACCTTCTTCTTGCTGATGCTTTGAGCTGGAGCCCAGCACCATCAAGCAGGTGCCTCTCCAACCTCTGAACTGGGCCAGTGGTCCTCACACGAGGAGTATCACAGAGGGACCTTGTCCCACCAGCAGCTTGGGTTGGTTTTTGTTTAAACAGTGCCATGAAAGAGCTGTCAGAGTGCTCCTGCTGTGGCTGGGCAGTGCTGTGCAGGATGCTCACCCTTGCTCTGGAAGAAGCACCCTGTATAAACGTGAGCTTACACAAGCCTGGCTCTGCTGCGGATGAAGGCAGTGCTGCCTCCCTGCTGCTCCCCACTGCCAGGTTCTGTGTTGGCAGGATGGCAGCACCAGCAGCACACACTGTTGCCGGTGCCGAGTGCCAGGGGACAGCCCACCCTGCTGGGACCTTTCGGCTTGCCTTAACTTGATCGCAACACCTCGCCCTGGAACACAAACAACTGAACTCGACCAGCCGGCGCCTGTTTAGTTTCCCTCAGTCAGCAGAGCCAGGCCGGGGCAGCCAGCCTGGTCTCACGGCTCTCTGGGGAGCCCTGGGGTGCTGACAGCGCTGTGACACTGCTCCTACCTCCGAGCTACCCAGGCAAAGCAGAGCCACGGCTACCCCAGCCCCTGGGCTGGACGGGAGGGGAGCAGCAGCATGGCAGGAAGGAAACAGCTTGCACTGGGGACAAGGAGCAGCTCGCTGGGAGCAGGTTATCCAGTGACTGAAAAACAGGATTGGAATGGGAAATATGCCCAAGGCAACACCCGTGACGTGAGCCGGCCAGGGCGGAGCGGGTGGCCTGAATCCTGCCTGCTGTGCCGGCCCTTGTGGAGTGAGGACATGAGGACACCGTCCGAGGGGGAGCGCTGCCCCTCCATCAGCTCCGTCAGCATCCACTGGAGTGTGGGTTCTGCCCTGGCGTGATCAGCCACAAGATGCTGGTAAGAGCATAACACCAGTGACGTGCCTGGAGGGATGATGGTTTTGTTGGACACAGCAGCGAGAGTGCCTGCCCAAGGACAGAGCTGCGCAACTCCTAACATCAATGTGATGCCATCCTGAAGGCTGCTTGGCCAGGCATTTCATTGCTTCACAGAGTGCCTGAGTGAGGACTGAATCCCTGCTCCCACGTGCAAGGGAGGAAGGACAACATCTGTGTCCCCAAGGCCAGGTAAAGCCTTTGCTGCCCAGCTGTGTGTGGGTCTCTCCCATGGCCACATCTCTCTCTAAGCCCATATGGTCTGGGCAAGCCTGGGAACCATTGTCGTGGGGTGGCTTTACCCCAACCAGGGGACATTGCTGTGCATTGGCTTTTCCCCCAGAGACCTGCCTGGCCATTAGTGCTTCTGCCTCTTCCCATCCCTGGCTCCTCCTGCTGTGTTGCTGGCCAGATTATCCACTCTCAGCCCCTCTTGTGTCTTGCAGCATTCCTCCAGCACAGGGATGAGGGAGGGAGGTTTCATGCTTTTAGCTTGTGGCCCCTCGGCACGGCCCCATGAGCTGCATCCAGCCCCTCTGTGGGTAGAATGGGATGCAGGCAGGGAAGACAGTGGGGCAGGCTGGCCTTCCTGGCACCAACACTCAGAGGGAACCTGTGGAGATGCGTACAGGCCCCCATGTGCCCTACCCAGCCCACATCAACTCTGCCCCTTAGCTTTGGGGCTGGCTCACTCCCCCAGCAATGGACCCAGAGGGAAGGGCTGTGCTAGAGAGCTCTTCTTAGGCACAGGGATGTTTGTCTGCAGACACAGACACCAGCTGTGACCTGTGTGAGTCACTGACTTGTAAGTCCTTTTTGCTGTGACAGCTTTTGGACACTGTGGGTCAGCCTGGAAACCCCATGTGCTACCATCCCCTCCCTGTGGCCACGCTGTGGCTGAGCTCCAGTGGCAGGAGCTGGCAGCAGATCAGCTTCTCTTTTCTAATAGCTGTTTATAACAAGGCAAACACCTCACCAGCGAGAAAACAACTTCACACCAAATAACCAGTAGCTCACAATGGCCCAATCTGTGCAACCACTTCCTCAGTTATATATTCTCATTTCTGTTTGCTCCTCTTCCCTGGCTAAGCCGCTGGGAAGCAAGGGCAGAGGGGCATGTGGCATACCCCGGATTCCCCACGGGATAACTCAAGGGGAATCCTGTGCATTTCTGAATGGGCTGCGGGAGCAGCCAGCGCACCAGCTGGGCTCCCCTCGAGGCAGCAGCCCACTGTAGCCGTAGCAAAAACATCCCCAGAGGACTTTCCCCTGTTTATTTATGGCAGGAGTGAGCTGGTGCATCATCCCCTGCGCTCCAGCCGGAGCTGCCGCCGGCACAGGACATCACTGCACTGGCGCAGCACCAAGGTTTGGGAGTGGAGGGGCGGAAAGGAGGGTCCGCGGCTGCCGTGGACAGCACAGACCGGGCACTGCGCGTGTGGACAGGCGGCCTTTGCCCATCTCTTGTCCCCAGCTCCTCTCCCAGCTCCTCTCCCGTCGGTTCGGCTGCCGGGAGGCGGCGAACGCCCGGTGCCAGCCCCCCCCCCGCCGCAGCCGGGCTTGCGCAGGGATCGCGTCGCGGCTCATCTGACCGCGCTGGTGAGGCCCGAGCCGGGCGGCGGGCGCGGGGGGGTCCCGCCTTGCCCCGGTCCCGCCGCGGGTTGATCATTAACGCAGCGGCGGCGGCAGAGCGGCAGCGGCCGGGCCCCGCTCCCCGGCACCAGCCCCGGCTCCTCCGCAGGTAAGAGCCGGGGCCGCTGGTTTCGGGGCGCGGGGTTACAGGGGCAGGGGGTGCCGGGGCTGCGGGCACTATGAGCGTACCGGGGGCAACCGCGTCCCTTCCCTGCGGGTCCGCGGAGCCGCCGAGCAGCAGTGACATGTCAGAGGCAAGCAGTTGCCTGGGCGGAGAGCCGGGAAGGGAAACCTGCTCCTCCTCTCTCTGCCTGGCCCAACGCTGCGCAGAAACGCACCTTACTCGTTTTGCCCTGTTCTCTTGTTCCTCTGGTGTTTCAGGCCAGGGGGGTAAGGGGAGGGAAAGAGGTTTCCCAAGCTTAGGGACGACCCCCCCAAAGCAGCAGCGTGCTCTGGGGGATGCTGGTGCAGGGATCAGTGACGCACCATTGCCTGCATGCTGCCAGGCGCCTCTTCAGGGGTGTCACACACCAGGGCTCTCCACCTGCCTCTATTGCAGCCCTTCCTCTGAGCAAGTATTCTGCCGTCATCCCCAGGCAGAGGGCACTGGGCTTGTCCAACAGTTCTTGATGGGTATCCTTCTGCCTGCACACCTCGGAAGCACCCGAAATGATGCAGGAAAGCGTCTCCCACGCCCCTTGTCCCATAGCAGCCAATGCCATGCCACAGGCAGGGGTGGCAGCCAAATGTGCAGAGGGCAGGGATGACAGCCGGCAGGGGATCATGCCCCTGGAAGGCAGGCAGAGGTCTCATACCTCGGCACAGGCATTAGCTTGCTGTGCCAAGCCCAGCTCTCCTCCAGCGCAGCAGCGCGCATGTGCCAGGAGGGGCCATTCATCCTGCTCAGTGCTTGCTTGACAGCTGGACCCTTTGCAGGTTCAGGATGTCCTGCCAGCCCCTCTGCTCCCACTGCAGGTGCCCGGGGCTGCAGCCTCTGAAGCAGGAACCTGGTGTGTCCCGGTCTGTGGCCTGGCCCTGGCTGGGCAGGCGGCAGAGCGCAGAGGCAGAGCCACCCTCCCTGTGCTTCTGCCATCTCGCTTTTATCCTCCCAGGCCACCTCGGCCCTGCACTCCCCCACAGCCTCCACGGGCAGGCAGCCTGGCAGCCTCCATCCCTGCCGGCCCCAGCTCGGGTCTGAATCCAGCCAAGCTGTGCACTGCGCTGTTGTGGGCTGCGCCATGCCTGTCTCTCAAGGCCTCCTGCCTGAGATCAGCGCTATCTGTGGTGTTCTGGGAGCTGCTCCATCCTCGTCAGTATCGGTTACAGCAGAGGAGGTTCCCTGAGAAGGAAATGGCATGAATCAACTCCAATTTTTCACGCTCTCTGCAGGGAGAGGGGAGCAGGGAGCAGGCTGTGCTGGGCAGGGCACAGGCACTGTGCATCAGAGACTGGGAGTGCTCCTGGCAGAGGCACCCGCAGCTTCTTCCCCCATCCCCATCAGTGTTAAACCATCTCTGCCAGCCACAGAAACGTCTTTTGTTCAAGCACTGCAAAAATACTCTTTGTGCAGTGAATAGGACTGTTGAAGGCAAGGCAGGGTGCCAGGCGCAGGCAACCACGGCAGGGAGGGAACAGCTTGCCCTGGGAGCAAGAAGTGGGAGCAGAGGTTGCAAACACTGTGCCCTGGGGAGCAGTCCAGTGCGGGGTGAATGCTGCCAAGGCCCTGCCTGCAATGGGACTCCCCTTGCCTGCTCTCTGGCACTGCACGTGGCTGCTGGAGCTTAGGCATGTGTGTGTGGCAAGTCCCTGCCTGTCACACGTGGGTGCTTGCCCTCCGCAGCCAGCCTGCTCCTGGCCTGCACCACTTTGTGGTTTGTGGGTTTGCAGTGTCATCCATGACCTGCTTGTAAGCGCATGTGGATGGTTTGAGTGTCCCAGAGGATGTGCTGTGGGATGGCCCCAGCACAGGGGAGGCAGCACGGGCACTGAGCTGGGTTGGGTACTGGAGCACCAGTCCTGGGGCTGCCCTTGTGTGGCCTGTCCCTAACCCCCTGCCACCTCCTGCAGTGTCCTGCCAAGATGGCGAGTGAACCCGGGGCAGAGCCTGATGCTGAGGATGCAGCTGAGGCTGAAGAGGGTGTCTATGAGGAGGTGATGCCCTGCGACAGGATGGAGCTGAGCCAGCGGCTGGCGGTGGAGGAGCTCATCACCACTGAGGCCAGCTATGTCCACAACATCCAGCTCTGTGTGTCAGACATCCGAGCACACCTCCAGAAGAAGCAGGTGAGGCAGGATGCATCCCCCTACCCAGCAGCTGAGGACTGCAGCATGAACCTATTGAGAGCTGCAAGGTGCCCGAATCACTGCAGGGAGGTTGCCACATGCTCACCTTCTACCTTCCTGGTCTCTCTCAGTCAACTAAGGTTGGGTGGACATTGGGTCAGACTGAGTACAGCCAGACTGAGTACAGCAGGCTTTGACCCTGCATCTGTAACATGAAGAGGCCTCATTGCCCCACTCACGAGCATAGGCAGGTCTCAGTGGCCCAGTGCTCCTGAAACAGAGCATCACTCCAGCTCCTTGGGTGTCATGTGGGGCAGCTGGAAAGACACAAGTGCCCAGGAGGGCATGAGTGCCTCCAGAACACATGGTCCACCTCTGCCTGATGTATTTAGCTTACCTTGGGGCACCTTTGTTCCCTTCAGCTGCCTGACCTTGACCTGGAAGGACTCTTCTCTAACACTGATGACATCCTGCACATGTCCAGACGGTTTCTGAAGGGTCTTGAGGACACAACCACAGCCACCAGTGAGCACGAGCAGCTGTTCTGCATCAGTAAGTGGTACAGCATGAGAGCTGACCTGTGCTGCTTGGCATTGCTCTGCCAGCTTCACCCTCCCAGCAGGCTGGGGAGAAACCTCTGCCTGAGGCCATGGGAAAGGACCATCCTCTCCCACCTTGCTCTCCATCCCCAGGCACACTGTTCCAGGAGTTCAAGGAGGAGATGGAGACCACCTACAAGATCTACTGTGCCAGCTATGAGCATGCCCTCCTGCTGGTGGAGAGCTACCGCAAGGATGCCAGGCTGCAGGAGGAGATCCTGGACACCCTGAACACAACAGTGTAGGTACCTGCTGCTGAGGCCACCGCTTCCCTCTCCCTGTTTTACCTACTGGCCTTGCCCTCCTTCTGTCTGGACAAGCTGCTGCATGGGCACATGCCACCAGGCCAAGTCTAATTTCATGGCCATTGCCTTTTTGGCACTGCATGGTACAGTCCCTGGCAGCCTATCCTGCATTCTTGGGGCCACTTGCCTGGTTGGTGGGCTTTTATGGTGGACCCCAAAACAAGGGATGGGGTGCCACCCAGATCTCCTGCCTGCTTCACAGTCCAAGAGGCTGTGCCCATGTAGGACACATGTCCTTCAGCTTGACCAGAGGGACAGGCCGGCCCTGAGAAACCTGCCAAACCCCTCCTGGACTATTAGAGGGGTCACAAACACCATCAGAGAGTAGGACAGGAGAAGCAGGAATGGCCACAGAGTATCTGCTGGGATCTGCTGCTCTGTTTCAGGGCACAGGCAATACAGCTCCAAAATGAGCCATGCCTTGCATGCAGGTAGAAGGTTTGTCCTGCCTGCAGCCTGCCTGCACTTTCCCACACCCTCCCACCCTGTTGCTCTGGAGCAAGCGCCCATCCTGTGCCTCCCAGCTAGACAAGCACAGCACTGTTTAAGGAGGCAGAGCACTGCCTGGGGCTGGCACTGATGGCATCCCCTGCCAACAGCTGGCAGAGAGCAGAGTTCACAGCCAGATCCCCCCTGGCTGCTGGGCACAGCTTGCCTGTGGGTCCAAGGCAGCAAAGCTCCCCTGCAGCAGGAGAGGTGCTGCTTTCCACCTGGAATGCTCGCAGAGAAGCTGAGGGAACTGCAGAGCAGGGGTGAGCCCTCAATGCTAACCCTGAGTGATCCCCTCTCCATCAGGCCTCACACGGGTGCATCAGACCTCAGCTTCTTCCTGGTGATGCCGGTGCAGAGGGTCACCAAATACCCGCTGCTGCTGGGGAAGATCCTTGAGAACACCCCCCCCAACACCAGCGTGTACTCGGCTCTGGAGGCAGCTGTCCGTGCCATGGCCCAGGTGAACACCAACATCAACGAGTACAAGCGGCGCAAGGAAGTGGGTGAGTGGTTGGGGCAGGGTGCAGGCAGGGGGCACAGCGTCTGGGCCGCCCCAGCCCAGCCCAGTCGTCTCCCCTTGGTGTGGCACTAATTCCCACTTGAATCAGTTCAGTCCTCTCCTGCCCTCCACCCATCCTGCCTGTGGAGCCACAGACTAGCGCAGGCAGCTCCTGGCATGGTGCAGGCAGCAGTCAGCACTGCTCTGGTCCTGCAGATGCCAAGCTGGGCAAGACCCAAAGGCTGCAGGAGCAGGGTGGTGGGGAGGAATGGGCCCAAAACAATTGTGTCTGCATGGCTGGAGATGGAGAATGGGAAGGAACAGTCGTGCCCTTGGGATAGAAGGAATCGGGCTTCCCACAAACAGGAACTTATTCTTCTTTTTGGTTCTCCTTGTACTTCCCCTGGGGCTTCCCTTTTTTGATGTGGGTTGTGCTTATCCCGTGGATCACAACTTGTCAGCTTGGGGCCTCATTGCCTGCTCCAGCTGCTGACGATGCTGCCCTGGTTTCCTCTTCTGATCTTTCCTCCTCTCGCCTCGTGTGCCCCGACCCGAGGCAGCAACCAAATACAACAAGGCCGAGCACCTGACGCTGCGGGACCGCTTCGCGCGCCTCAACACGCACTCCATCGCCAAGAAGACCTCGCGGCTGAGCCGGCTCTTCATGCACGAGGCCGGCATCGTGGCCAAGGTGGGCAGCCCTGCACACAGGGACCTGCTGCCTCCGGACCTTTCCAAGGTGCCTCTCCAGCAAGACGGGAGAGCGGAGCAGGGTCTGGTGGCTGATGCTGTCATGGGCACTACGGTCCCGTTTGCAGCAGGGCTCCCGATCCCTCATCCCAAGCAAGGGTAGGAGGGATGCAGGTATACAGCTCTCTCCCTGCTTGAAAGCACTGCAGGGGAGCACTTTGCCCTCCAAAGGGATCTTTGGGCACCCCAGCAAAAGGAAAAACACCCCAGTGTTCTCCAACAGCACCACAGCAGAAGCTTTGTTTCTAACTGCATCCCGAGCACACTAGATCTCAGTCCTTTAAAGATTCCTGGACCCTCTTGCGGTCTCCCCTGCTTGTCCCCAGCACTGTGAGCTTCAGGCAAGATGCTGTTTGTGTTGGTATTCAGTGAGGGGCATCCTCTCTGTCAAGGCATTGCCTGGCCTCCCCAAGCTGGTGCTGAACTGTCGCTTGCTTTGCAGACTAGGGACAAGGAGTATGATGACCTGGAAGAGAAGTTTCAGTGCGTGGTGTCCATCGTGACCACATTGAAGGAGAATGTGGCATCCTACCTGGGCCATCTAGAGGTAAACCCTTGACCATTTGCAGGGACTAGGCCCCTTTCAGTCCTCAGGACCTGTTTCTTGGGGTCACAGAATACATTCAAGCCCTGTGGAAGCCCATAGCAGTTGGGGATGCTCAGGGACTTGCATCTCCCAGCTGAAGGGCACTGTTGTGCTGGCGACTTGCACAACATCCAAGGATTGCTCAGGTCCAGGGGAGCTCAAAACAAAATGAGGCTTCGTCAATGCAGTCTGAGCTGGGTCATTAGTCCAAGGTGTTAAATAGCTGAAGAGGGCAAGTGTTGTTCAGCCAGGGAATTGCTGTGTTAATAACAGGCATAAGGCAGAAATGTCCCCAGATCAGGCCTGATGACAGACTTCCCCTCTGAAATCACCTGCTTCAGTAGCAGGAGAGGCAGGAAGGAGGCTGCTGCACAGCATTAACATGAGAGCAAAGCCTCTCAAGGCTGAGGTCTCCTCCAGACCATCCCTGGCCGGTTTTCTTTCCCACCAGTCTCACTCTGCTTGCAGCGGTAGGGAGAAGGTTGTGTTCACAAATACAAGAAGCTCCAGAGCTGCTGGAGCATCAAACCCAAACACCAAAGCATCAGGAAACACCAATCTGGGGCAGGCTGCCTGGGGCCACAGGGCAGCCTTGGCCACCTTGTTGGGGTAGGAGTACTTGAGCAAGTACTTAGCAATGTATGACCCCTGCTTGAGCAGAGATGTTTGTCAACACCCAAGCAAGTTCCCTCTCTTACAAACAGGAGTAGCGCAGAGCATCCATCCTGCCGGGCTGCAGAGCACCCAGACAGGGACATTAGCACGTCTTTGGGATCCCAGGGCCAGGTTACAGACAGGTTAGTCAGTGGTGGCAGACTCTGCAGGTCAGCTCTGATGGCTTTCTCCCTTTCAGGCGTTCCTGCTCCCCACCCCACATCAGCACGAGCTGGAGCTCACCGAGGGACCTGCGCAGCAGTACCGCAGCTTTGCACAGCACCTCCACTGCACTGCTCTCCCAGAGTTTGTGAGTGCTCCTCCTGGCAGGCACTGCTCTCATACCTCCCACCAGGGTAGGTAGGGCAGCCAAGAACTGAGGGGGATCCCAGAACAAGCAGTGTCCTCACCAACAGACACACTCCCCTGGGGGCTGAACGCTGCAGGAGAGCCAGGCAACAGGGTCATCGGCAGCCTCAGACACATGAAGTGAAGAACCAGGTCCAGCATCCATCCAGGAAAGAGGAGGCAGAGCCAGAGACATGGCTAGAACACAACTCTGAAGCCCATCCAGGGCTGGAGACAAGCTGTAGTGTCCAGCTGATGGGTTCATCCAAAAGCTAAGCTACAGCAGAGATCCAAGATTTAGCTAAAACACAAACCCCAACACATTCAGAGCAGTAACAAGGAGAAGCAGGAGGCCTTTAAATGGGTTGTGTGCAGGGTGGAGGCCCCAGGTGAGGCTGGTTTGGGCTATTAAAGGCTGTTTGTGCCTTCAGGACCCTGGTATGTTGATGGCCAGGCATGCAGGTAAGGCTGCAGTGGAGGGCACAGGTGGTGGGAAGCCCAGGGGTACAGTTTGTTTGGCTCACACAAGGCTTCTGCTCTGAAATCCAACCTACCTATGCTTTGTGGGCATCATGCTTGTGTTTGAGGGCCCAGGACCCTCCATCTGTCTCCTTCTCCTACCACAGCTTGGGTGTCCAGGACTCCCTATTGGGTGGTGGCTGTCCTCCTGAATGCCATTGGGGAAGTTTTCCAAGCAGTGAGGAGTGTAGCAGGACAGCCTGGGCCCCACATCAGGGTGCCAGCATTCCCAGGGAGTACCAGCCCAAGGAGATGGTGTAGCTGAGTGGGATAACCACACAAGTCTGGAATCATGGCATGCATAACTGCTCTCTACCAGGGTTTGGTTTAGTTGGAATCCTCTGTGCCTTGAGGGAGGATGCCCCAGATGCTCCCCTCTCCGTACAAGCCCTTCAACAGGTTCCCAAGTCTTTTCTTCTCTGTAAGAGCAAGCCCCACGCAGGCAGCTGCTCCTGTCTCAGGGCTGACGTGGACACGTGTCTTCTCCCACCCCACAGAAGCAGCGTCTGGACAAGCTGGTGTACCAGCCCCTGTGCAGCCTCTCAGACATGCTGGTGGGGCCGCAGCAGCTGGTGAAGAAGCGCCTGGACAAGCTGCTGGACTACGAGGAGATCCAGGAGCGGAGGAGTGAGATGGGCAGCGTGACGTACGACGAGGAGGCCGCCATGAACACCTACCTGGCCATCAACGCGCTGCTCGTGGCCGAGCTGCCGGCATTCAACCAGGCCGCCCTGCAGCTCCTGGGGCAGATCCTGCGCTCCCTCAGTGCCCTGCAGTGGGACTTGGCTGCCGAGGTCCTGCACCAGGCAGAAAGGGAGCTGGAGCAGGTGAGAGTGATCCCCCCGGTGTGCGTGCCCAAACTGGCACACGTGCTGAACCAGACCCACTGCTTCAGGCTTGGGCCATCACTCGGACATCAGGGCATTGATTTACTGTAGCCCAAGCCTGCTCATGCAGATGCACAGCTCCTCACCTAGCATTTGTAAAGATCTCTGCTCTCCTTTGGTTGGGGGAAGCCGAATTTTCTCTTCTTTGCTGCCAGGAACTGTCCTGCTTTCTCTTAGGGGACACCACTGTTAATTTATCAGTGTGTTGCCTGAAAGATCAGTGTTAACTCTGGGAGAGCTCTGTGCTGGGAAGGCAAGGAGGAGAGAGAGAGCTCCTGGACTGAGGAACGAGCATCCCTTCACCCCATCCACTGGGAGATGTCTCCCAGGACTCCCCACTGCACAGTACTCTCTGAGACTGATGTTTGCAATTGCAGTGGGTCAGGCCAGTGCACAGCCCTGGGATAGAGCATGGCCCTGGGCTAACCCATGATCAAGACAAGAGCAAGGTGCAGCCACATGGAGGCAACTTTCATACACATCTGGTTGTGAGGTTGGGTTCCTCTTGCTCAGTCTGGGGTGCTCATGCTGCAGACATCTACCCTGGTGCTACATCTATCCATCTCCATTTAGAAAGAGGGAAGGGCTGTGGCCTCAGGGCAGGGCAGCTGGACTCAAGGACTGCTCTGGTGAGCTGGGGTCACCCCAAGAGCCCCATGTGTGATGAGCCTGCCCAGGGAAGGTGGCTCAAAGCTAGGGAGGAGCAGCGTTGATCCTAGATGCAAGGGGCACCTTTAGTGGCCAGGTCTGTTCTCTTGCTTTCTCACTCCTTCTGGCTCCATTTCTTTTGACCCTACCAGCAGTTCCAGCGGCTCATCCCCCACCAGGGCCCTCTCTGATCTCAGTGTGTCTCCGCAGATGCCCCATGGCCGCATGCCCCTGCCCAGTTTCTGGAAGTTGGTGGAGGACGCCCTGCAGCAGTCTGGTGCTCAGCTCCATGCTTTCCAACAGACGTTTGACACGGTCACACCAAGCCCTGTGGCGCAGGTAGGAGCTGGGAAGGGGATGGCTCAGGCCTCATGGATAAAGAGGAAGGGCTGTGGCTTCCCCGCGCATAACATCCGGCTCAGAAAGTGTCATGGGGAGGGCTCCACAACCACTGTCTCAGCTCTTCCAGTTTTGGACACGCATCTCCAAGCCCTGAAGCAGAACTTCATGTGAAGGAGTTTCCCCTCTAACCTCTCAACCTGTGACCCTGCAGAAAGCAGGGCACGTGTACACACCTCTGTCTCATCGGCTGCTTCTGTGTCTCTTGCTCCCCACCAGCCTCTGAACCCCGCTGAGGAGCGGAAGGTCCTTTCCCTTGTGAGCAAGCACGGCCCAGACAAGCTGTACCAAGTGACAAGCAACATCAGTGGCAGCAGAGACTTGGACCTGACCCTGCAAAGAGGACAGGTTGTAGCTCTGCTGCAGAGTGTGGACACCAAGGGGAACACGAACAGATGGCTGGTGGATGCTGGAGGTACTGTGAGCGCTATGGGGAGCCTCTCCCCACCTCGGCACCAGGGTCAGAAACCAAACCCAAATCACTTCTTCATCTTGGATGAAAGGTTTCCCCCTGGGTCTTCTCCTCCAGGGCTTGCTCAGCCCAACCCCACCTTTGCTTTGCCAGTTACTCCCACAGCCATTAGCAGTGAAGTTCAGATTTCCCCATTCGTTCCCCAAAGAGCACTCCTGTTATGATGTGGCTGGGAAAGGAGAATTGAGAATCCCATGCACACAGAGACATCTTGAAATTCCTTTCTGGGGGGTTTTGCTGCTGGATATCCCCAGCAGGGCCCCATGACCCGTGTGTGCTTATTCTCCAGGTCCCCGAGGGTTTGTGCCTGCTGGAAAACTCCAGCCCTACTGCCCAGCACAAAGCCAGCAGCCCCTGATGCAGATGCTGACCCTCGAGAGTGGCACAGAGAGAAGGAGACATTCATATGCATCCCCTGCAGCTCCCAGGCCACAGGTGCCCACCTTCACCCCAACCTACCAGGTAAGAGTGAGAACCATTCCTAGCAACCCCACCAGCTCCACGCGAACCCTTGTGTGTGCAGGGTGTGGGTGGGAATGTGAACCTGCTTCTCCAGCACACACATGGTCATACATGTGCAGCCATGTGTCAAGCAGAGGAGGGTCACGGCCTGACACTGTGTGCCCTGCAAGGCTGGTGTCTGCCTTGCTGGGAGTGGGGGATGGACACAGCTGTGCTTGGTGTGGTCCCTGCATCCATGGCACTGCTGCGCTGCCCTCACAGGAGTGGCCTCCTGCCATGTCTGTCCTTTCCCCCTTTGATGTCCTGCAAGGGCTTCTTCCCTCCTTCCCCTGCCTTTCACAGGTGGTCGCTGGCTTCTCCTTCTCAGCCAGAAGCCCTCAGGAGGTGACCCTGCAGGCAGGGCAGCCCGTGGTGGTGCTGGAGCCACATGACAAGAAGGGGAACAAGGAGTGGAGCCTGGTGGAGGTGAATGGCCAGAAGGGCTACGTGCCCTCCAGCTACCTGGTGACTGTCCCTGTCCAGGAGTCCACGGGCTGGAGCTTGCCCGTGTGAGCCCCCAAGGGCATGGCTTCACTGGATGAGAGCGGGTCTGCCTGGCCCCTGAGGACTCATCGAGGGAGATGCTGGAGAGGGGTGACCCCGGGCTGGGAAGATGGTGGGAAGGAGCTGGCAGAATAGAGCCCAGGGGACATGGGTGTGAGGGATGGCAGTTGGGAGACACTTTTTGATGGGTAGGTGTGAAGGTGCCGTGTCCCATGTGTGTTTGCACAAAGGGAAGCGGCACGAGGGAGTGAGGGCAGGTGGCTGGTTTTTACCAGGGGTTTGCTGAAATCCATGTCAGTGACCGGTCCCTTGGGAAGAGGAGACAGTGTTGTCCTTGTCCCCAGTTAGGTCAGGATGGAGCTCCAAAGGGTGCAGTGCTGCAGAGTGGTCTTCAGCCCAGTGGGGAGCAACTGAGGCTCTTGGAAAGGGGCTCTTGGGACAATGCTGATGTGAGCACAGAGACTGAGGTGGAGCAGCCCTGGAGACACAGCTGCTGCTCCTCACCAGGCTCTGTGCCTGCCTGGGTGCCCACCCCAATGTGCCACTTCACATTGTGCTATGAAGGGCACAGCAATGCCAGCCTGTGCCCAACTGCACTGCCAGTGGTGGGGAAGTGCCAGGCTGGATCCCCCCAGGCCCTCCTGGCCACCAAGCATCACTCCTGGCCTTGGTTTCCCACTGCAGTGGGGCCCCACTTGGGGCACTGTGTACAGTGCTGGTGTTCTCAATGTAAGAAAGGCATGGAGCTGCTGGAGAAAGTCCAGAGGAGGGCCACGAAGATGATCAGGGACTGGAGCACCTCCTGTATGAAGACAGGCTGGGAAAGTTGGGGCTGTTCAGCCTGGGGAAGAGAAGGCTGCGTGGAGACCTCATAGCAGCCTTCCAGTATCTGAAGGAGGCTACAAGGATGCCAGAGAGGGACCATTCATCAGGACTGTAGCAATAGGACAAAGGGTGATGGGTTCACACTTAAACAGGGGAGACTGAGGTTAGCTAGAAGGAAATTCTTTCCTGTGAGGGTGCTGAGGCGCTGGCACAGGGTTCCCAGAGAAGCTGTGGCTGCCCCATCCCTGACAGTGCTCAAGGCCAGGCTGGGCAAGGCTTGGAGCAACCTGCTCTAGTGGAAGGCGTCCCTGTCTGTGGCAGGGGTTGGGACTGGATGATCTTAAGTTTCTTTCCAACCAAACCACTCTCTGATGCTGTCGACCCGACTGAGAGGCGCTTCGAGCAGTGGTGATGAGAAGCGCTCCGTGCACCCCAGGTGCTGTTGGGCGGCTGATGCGCTGACTTTACAGCATCTCAATGACCGCGGCTCTGCAGCACCGTGCTGGGGGCTCGGGCCTCGCGTGGGGACCGGTCGTGTGCCTGCGCGGCCGCGAGGTGGCAGCACTGCCCGCCCGCCGGGGGTTGTGGGCTGCGCTCCCGCGGCTCTGGCGCTGCCCGCGGTGGGACCCGATCCGCGCCGAGGGGCACGGGCCCTGCGGGAGAGGCTTTCGGGAGAGCCAACGGGTGTCAGTCCCTGACCGAAGGCTCCGTGTGTGGATGAAGGCAGCACCGCCTCCCGCACTGCCTGCGGCGGCGCAGCTCTGTGCCTGCGTTTCCCTATGGCTTGTCTCTGATGCAGTGCTATTACACGGTGCTTGATGGGGCTCAGGGCAGTGAGCTATGTCCACGGTAGTGCTAGTACGGTGCCAGAGGGGAATTCGGGAGCTCCTGGTTGCAACTCTGCAGTCAGGGTGCCATACTGCTCACCTCTCACTGCCCGTGGGCAGTGGGGCATGGAGGCAGCTGTTGCAGTAGCCTGGCATCGTCCTGCTGCCCTTGGGCTCCTATGGATTCCTGCATCAAAGGTGCCATGGTCCCACTGGCAAGCACTGGCATGCCAGCTCCCCAGCCGTTCCCACAGGGAAGCAGCATGCCTGCTGCCCACGGGCCCTCTTCGGCGGCAGGGTGGCTGTGCTGGTGTTGCTCTGTGGGCTGGGCAGAGGGGCAGAGCTCCATGTCCTTGCCTGAGCTTGCACCGTGTGGGGAGGGGTAGGCTGGGTGCCAGGCAGGTGGGGACAGGCCCCAGACATTGCTCTGCTCTTGCTGTTCACCCCACACGTGGGTCCAGGTGCCTGCTTTGGGCTCCTGCTGCATCCTGGGGCTTTATCTGCTGGGGGCTTGATGCCCCTGCCTGGCTGGTAGCGATGCCCCCAGCAAATGCTCACCCATGGGAAACGTGGGAGGGGACGGCAGTGCTGGAGCAGGGACATTGCCTGGGGATGCTCCCAGCCTGGGCGGGCTGTGGGGAGGAGGGTGGCTGCGCAAGGGCTGTGTTACTGAGGCTCGTGCCTCCGGCTCGCTGCTGCTGGCTCCTGTAGGCTTTTCTGTTCCTGATCAACTCCCATCAGGTCACATTTCCCCCCCAAGTCACCTTCCTGCCTGCATAGTGCAGGTGCAATCAGCCCTGTGCCGGTGCAGGAGGCAGCGGCTGGAGCAGGTCCCACTCCACAGCCGTGAGTGCCAGGGACACTTTGGAAGGTGATGACAGGACAAGGAGAGCTGAGAAACTGCGGCTGCCTGAGCCCTGGTCTGCCTGCATGAAGGAGACGTGGGGCGGGCAGGACTTGACAGGCGACTCATAAAACTGGTTGTGCGCGCTGTGTCCCACTCATCAGGGCTCTGGTTTCATGTGTTCTGGAACAGCAGCTCCCCTTTCCCTCCCTGCAGACACGGACAGTGCTGCCAGTGTGGCCAGAAGGAGCTCTTTGCCCTGCCTGCAGCAGGCACAGGGGGTACAGGCTATTGTGAGGTGTCCCAGACCCTCACTGCCTCTCCTGGGAGAGGCTCTACCTGTCACATATCCATCTACCAGCGCTTGCTGGGGCTGACAGGCATGAAGGGCAGGGTGGAAACAGCCCATGCACATCCACCAGATGGACGTGAGCCACACACCAGGCTCCTCAGGAGGTGGCAGCACATTGGGGACACGCTGCTTGTGTCAGGCGCCGGCTGGCTGCCCAGTGCCAGATAACACGGTTGTGCTCCAAGCTGGGTGCAGCCGAGGTGCCAAGAGGCTCTGTAGTGCGGTGCTGAGTCAGCCAGCACCTTGTCCAGCGGCGGTGGCACCTGTGTCCTGCCTACTCCGAAGTCCCAGCAGTGGCTGTGGATGTCCCCACTAGGAAGAGGAAAATGAGCTCATGTAGCTCCTTTAGTCTTTGGACCTGAAGGGGTGAGCTGGTTTCTGCTGTACCCACTGGTCCTGCTGCTGACCTCGATGGCCGTGGGACCTTCCCCATGGGGTGAAACCTCAAGATGTGGCCTCGTGCTTGGCTACAGGACTTGGGATGCCGACATCCCTCACTTCTCCCACGATTTCAGTCAATCTTACTGCACCTGCTGCTGCCCCACGCCTGGGAGTGCCTTCTTACTGGAGGGTATGGGGCTCTTCCAGCCTAAACAAGAGGGGGATAAAGGGCACAAGTGTGCCTTTAAATAGCCGGTGAGGACAGGCTCTCCCTGGAGGAATGCTCTGGCTGGCCTGGTGGAACATGCTTGTGGCTGGGGGCATGGGGGGACGGCTGGGCAGGGACAGCTCCTTGCCAGGAGGTCAGGTCAAGGTGAGGCATCGGGTGCCGCTGTGCCGTGGCTTGGCAGCACGGGAGCGGAGTCGTGCAGGGAGTGGGAAGTGCATCCCATGCTGAGGGCATTCCATGCCTGCGGGTGGTCTCTAAGGTGGCAGCAGAGCAGGGGGCTGCTGTCTGCAACCTGCCCATCGACCCGCACAGGGCCTGGCGATGGCACAGCCTGGCTGCAGGAGCAGTGTGCCAGCAGCTTGGGTTGTCCGGGAGCGGCTGCTGCGTTCCTGTCCTGGCTGATTCATATCCTGGACATGCAGGCACTTGGATAGCATCCACCTGCGGGGTGTGATAGAGCACGGCCATGTCCCTGCGGTGCAGGGCGCCAGCCCGGCCGCATGCCGGAGAGCAGGAAGGTGGCAGCTCACACTCGGCTCTCCCTGCCCTGCTGGGCATGCTGGTCTCTGGGGACATGGCACCAGCTGTGGGCAAGGTGTGGAGCTGCAAAGCACGTCTCCAGATGGAGACACGTGGATTGCAGGAGGATGGATGTGCTCTGGTGTCAATGTGCCCATTGGGTCTGCTGGGGCACCCAGGTCTGGGAGGAAAGTGCAAGAGAAGCTGCAAACCCAGATTCCCCATGCCCTCACTGCAGGGTGCCAGAAGGGGAATAGGGATGCAGTGTGCAGGGAAGGAGGGGATTGGGGAGAACCCAGAAGGAGCTTAAGGGCTCTGCCAGCTGAACAGAGCTGTGCTTGCTGGCATGGTGCTCCAGTTCACTGCCACTGTTCCCAAGCACCCATCCGTGTGTGAACAGCATTGCCCATGAGAAGCAGCCCCCGGCAGCCAGCCCTGCTCACTGTGCTGCCAGCTGTGATCAGCGTGGTGCTGCATGGCCTGAGGGAGGGCTGAGACCCACTGAGAGCAGCCGTGGGGCTGCGGTCTGCTCTGCATCAGTGTGAGCAGCAGTGCTCGCTCCAGGCTTGCGCAGCCAGCACCTGAATTGTCTAATAAAGTGTGAAATTGCTTTCATGCTCTGCTACCTTTGCTGAGATGGACCGTCATTACGGCCCCCCCTTCCCAGCCGGCAGCCGGCTGGTGCCAATGTCCCTGCTGTCGTGGTACTGCCAGATGAGCCCCTGGCTAGAGCTGTGCCTGGCACAGGGATGAGCATCCCTCCCCTGCTCCTCCTCAGCTCCTCCACTGCACCCACCACATGGGGTTCATCACCCTGGACAGGGATAAATCTCTGCCATGAGGCTGGGGGCTCCAAACCCTCTTCCTTCCCCTGAACCAGATGCCCTGGGGTGCAGGGATCAGCTCAGGTCTGAACCCTGCCCTCTGGCTGCTGCCAGAGCCCTGCCCTTTCCCAGGAAAGGCTGGTGGGGAGCGTGCCCATCAGATACAGCCCACAAGGAGACAGGGCTCCCTCCGGCTGCACCAGGAGCACCTCAAACCCCCACCTGGGTGGTGAAGGGCTCCAACCTTCACAGGGACAGAGGAACAATGTGGGCCCCCCTGGCTGGTGGGTGACTAATTGCTGCTGAGCCACCTGGATGTGCACAGGAACTGCTCTGCAGCCTTAATAACAACCATCCATCATCCTGCTCTGGGCTGTGCAAGGCTTTCCAGGGCTAGGAAGATGGGGGAGCAGGGGGGACGACGACTGCGGTGCCAGCGGGGACATGGAAGTCTCTGCTCTGGCAGTGCCTTTCCTCCTGTGCTGCCTCTGCAAGGGCAATCCCTGCCCAGGTACAAGGGAAAATGCCAGCTTCTCAACGCTGGCACCGTGCTGGAGTGCCTGGGTCTGTGTAAACACTGGTCTGGGGGGAAGACACGGTCAGCTGGGAGCCCAATCTGTGCACGGATTCTCCCTGCCCCAGAGCATCCTGCAGGTCCCTGTGCCGAAGAGCTGGACCCGAGTGCCAGTGAGCTGCTGAGTGCGGCCCACCTCCTTTGGGATCTCTGCAGGGAGCAAGATACTTTGCCCCAAGGAAACGGTGCCACGTTTTTCCAGCCACAGATAAAGGTAAACCCTTGATCTAGTTAAAGATTTAGCTCACAGGGCACGCCTGGGTAGAACAATGCTGTTACCACTGCCACTTGCCCAGGCAGGGGGGACTAACCCCGCTGCAGCTCACCCCCACTGGCAGAGCACATCCCCACATCCAGACCCTGCTGTCAGTGCAGAGACACCATGGCCACAGCTCTCACAGCCTTTGTGCCTGCATCTTCAGGGTGGCTGCACCCGCGTGTTGCGGCAGTACTTGAGGCTGCATCAGCTTCCCAAACACACCCCTGCAAAGTCATCCCAAAGACAACCCTTGGAGCATCTCTGGGGGGCTGGTGTCCCCCAAGGCTGCAAAGGCAGCTCTGCCTTGAGCCATTTTGGGCACTGGGGCTCTGGAGCTCACCTCTGATCATGTGCCTGTATGAGAGCAGATGAACCCCCTGCCCCAGGGAGAAGCTGTGTGTATGACCCATGCTGCCACCAGGCTCTGTCATTTTCCGCAGTGACATCCAGAGCTGCCATTGCTGATCCTGCTCCTGAGCCAGCCTGAGCCTTGTGGCTGCACCCTCCAGCCCTGCAGTTCCATGCCTGGGCTTTCCTTGTTGTACAGGGAGGGCTAAAGTTGCTGCTGAGCCCCAGACGGCCTGGGCTCTGCTCTGCAGGCACCATGGCTTGCTCTCAGCCAGCTCCCAGCCATGCTGGCTGCTCACCAGAGGCATGGCCCCACTGTGACTCTGGGGAGACCCCGAAGGCAGCCCTTTGCTGGAGCAGAGGCCACCAATTCAGCGTCAGGAGCCACTCCAAAGCTCTCTCCTTGCATCATGCCCTGGAGGCGGAAAGGCTGCTTAATTCCCACCTCACCTCCCCACTGCCCAGAGCCATCCTGTGAAAAACAGGAGAAAACCTTTTACCTGAGGAAACCAGGCTCCGGGAGCAGCGGGGTGAGCAGCACTCTAACCCAGCAGCATTCCCAAGCCCTCCTGCATCAGCATTCCTCCTTTCCCAGCCTGCACAGCCTGTTCCCAATGCCCCAAGTGTTAATTGAATTATTTCCCCCAGGACTGCCGCAGCTTCAGGGACTCGAGCATCTGCACACACCACGGGCAGCCTGCTCCGTGCTGGCTCAGCCCTTCCCTGCAGGATGAGCCAGCTGCGGGAAGGGGAAACAGACCTGGCAAAGGCAAGTCCAGGTTGGTGTGAAGGTGCAAATGGCCCCATGGCAAAGACTTAGGGGGAAGGGAAGGGAATCAAAGTGTAAATCAGAAGCCCCAAAAGCTGTGGGACCCCCCCAGTATGGTCTGTGAGTGTGGGAACCCTCCTGCTGCTGCTGGAGCCATCGCTACACCCACCATCAGGCAGCAATCCACCGGGCCGTCAATCCCAGACAGCTCTACTTGAAAGAAGTGATTTGTGAGTCTAAAGTTTGCCTCCTTTGGGCTGCACCCAGCTATAGTTACAAGCTACAGGCACGAACCCCTTTGTGTGCCCAGCCCGCATCCTGGCTGGGATTTACCTAAACCAGCCCTGGGGATGAGCGGCTGGGCGCGGATGGGGGAAGGCTGTCTGGTGTTTGTTTTTTACTAATGAAGCCCCATAATCAAATCATTTCAATTTTAATTGTGAAGCCAGCAGGCAGATTTCTGTCTCCAGATGGGACGTGATAGGAATAGTGGGAGGCTGGGCACTTTCTGCTGCTCACCTTAATACTTAGAGCAAAGCTGATGGGAGCATTCCTGGGGAGGTTCCCACCCTGCCTTGAAACAACCTGGTCCCCAAGGGGTGCAGGGACCATATGAGCCCCCTTGGCATCATTCAAGCAAACTAGGGAGAGGGGGGGTTCCTGCAATCTAAGCCACTCCGTGGTGGGAGCTGAGGTGCATCCAGATGCACTGACAGCAGAGCCTGGAGCTGTGAAGCTGCACCATGGCATTGCGATGTTCCTTGGAGCACCAGACCAGAGACCCAGCATCCCACCCACACCAGCCAGGCCTAGACCTTGCCTGGTCCAAACCCCACCACACCTGTGGGCAAAGGGCAGCAGCCTTTGGGTTTGGATGGGGGGTGACAGCTTTCCTAAGCACTTGGTAGGCAATGTGGCACCTGAGGTGGGGTCAGACCCAAAGCTAACCCTGGGGAGGATGTGCTGCCACTGCATCTGAGATGTTTCCCCTGCTTTCATCTCCCGCCTCATGGAATCTATTTGTGGCTTCCACTTTACAGCCTCATCTTTTGGGTGTTTGAACTTTGGGAAAAGAGAAAAAAAAAAGAAACTGGGTCATTTTCTATTTATTTGGAAGAGCTGAGATGTTAGCCCTCCAGCTGCAGAGCTCTGCTCACATCTCCGCAGGGCTTGATGAACTTGGAAACAAGTGATGAGGGAGAGGAGAAACCTCACCAAAGAAAATGTGTGTTTTGTGCAGCTTTTTGTTTAGGCTCTGGGGGGAGCAGGGCGCAGTGAGATTGGGATTGCCCTCCCAATCCAAACCAGCTAATTCAGGCTAAACACATCTGTTTGCTCCTCATGATGGAGAAGTGCAGGCAGGAGGGACAGGGCTGCTTTGGGACTGGTTAACATCCCCAGGCTGGGGCAAGGGATAGGCAGACACAGGTTACAGCTGGAGGTGTCAGGGGAAGGAGGAGGTTTCCTCTCCTCCCATCAGAGGGGTTTATTCCTCTCTGAAGAGGACGAGGTCAGAGGGACAGGGCAGTATAGCACAATCTGGGCTGTATAACATACCTAGCGCTCCTGTTAATGCAATTGCCATAGTGGGGCAGAGCCATCTCTTATCGGGGATGGCTGCTTCTCCTTTCACCTCCCCAAACTGCTGCCCTCCTGTGCCCACAATTCCACTCCCATTGCTGACAGCATTTCTGGAATCTCCTGGAAGGGATCCAGGCTGGGGGACTTTGGGCACTAAGCAGCCACCAGCATCCCTCCGGCCGGGCCTCTTTGCTCTTATCTGCTCTCCCTTTTCGTGCCTGAGTCATCAGAGACAAGAGCATCAAATCAGAAATAAAGTCATTAACTCACTGAGCAAATACAGATCAAACCCCTCACTTCAGCTTTTGAAATCAGAGCCCTGGCTTCCCCGGGGGTTTAAGTGGCATCTTCCCTCTTCCAGCCTTCCCATAGCCATAGGTCTGCTCCAGCCCCATACAGGTTGCAGGGGCGGGAGTGAGATGTGGGCACCCACCTCGTGGGGCTCAGCTTCCCCTGCAGCACCCCATGAGCTCACTGTGCATACAGCTCTCTAGCTGGGATGCCACAGCCCCTGAGCTCACCCTTGCCTGCGGCTGCACCGGGGCTGCAGGCAGCGTTTCACCACCGGCTC
This sequence comes from Agapornis roseicollis, assembly GCA_002631895.1. NCBI lineage: Eukaryota > Metazoa > Chordata > Aves > Psittaciformes > Psittacidae > Agapornis > Agapornis roseicollis. The sequence continues at coordinate 286,257 of NDXB01015383.1, read as the reverse complement.
TCCCCAGCGGCTGCCGAACCGCAGCGGTGCCCGGCGTGCCGATGCCTGCTCCCCCGGGCCGGCAGCCGCCTGGGAAAGCGGGGCTGGGGTTAAACAACCGCACCAGGACACGCGCCAGCAATTGCCTGCTCATGTGAGAGCACGAGGAGCCCGAAGGCGCCGCTCGGCTCCCGCTTGGGGTCCCGTGGCTGCACCAAAGCCCCAGACCCGTCACCGTGGGTTCATGGCGTGTCCGGGGGTGCGCGGCTACCTGCAGCCCTGCCCCAGGGGCTGAGCGTCCTTTGGCACAGGGGCCATGTTCCATGGAGCCATGCGTTGTGGTGCTGAAGGTGGTCTGGGTGGATGCCCCTGCGGCATGGCTCAGCCTCAGGGAGTGAAGCACCATCATGAGGACATGGGAATGAGCCAGGAAATGGGAATGAGGCGGCAGGGGGGCACCCGTAACCGGGGCAGGGGCCAAGCACGTGAGGCTGACAATCCCCGCAGCCCTGCATGACCCACTGCACCAGGCAGGGAGGAGGTGTCATGGGGGGCTGAAGCCCAGTGTGAAGCCCAGTGGGATTAGGCCCCCACAAGCAAGGAGCAGCCCCCAAGTACTGTTCCCCTGGGATGGCTATTTAGGTTTAGGAGGCAGGACAAGGAGAGGGAGGGATGCTGGTTGTGTTGAACTTGCTGGAACACTCGTTCCTCTACTACCCATGGAAAAAAGCCCAAGACAGTGCCTGTGGACAGCAAAGGAGGGTGGGCATGAGCGTGCCGGGAGGGATCAGCTGCTGGGAATTTAAATGACCGCCCGTGAATGCTGGTTTTGTTTTGTTCCAGCCGTGGCTGCTCTCTGCTTTGGCCAGGCAGCTTTCAAACACAGCTGAAACAGGGCCCGTGCCTGCAAACAGGGCTGGTTTGGAAAACCTGGGGAGAAACTGAGCTTGAGAGGAGCCCTGGAGCAGCATCCTGCCCTTGTCCAGCCATGGAGATGGCCAGAGCTGGAGTGGCATGGAGCAGGGATGGGCTCAGGTAAAGCTTTATTCCCATCTGACAGAAGGAATAGCAGGGGAAGAAGAGTTGCTCAGGAAATGAGCAAAGCATGATTCCTGCTTGCTTCCTGCATGCTTCCTGTGTGCTTCCTGCATGCTTCCTGCTCACTTCCCACTCCCCTGCCTGATGGGACATTGCTGCAGGGCTGGACTTTTCCAGGGACAACCTGGGTGTGAAGATCCCGGCTTGGCTGTGAGCCTTGGACATGGAACACTGCCCCGTGATGCACCATGGCTCCCTGGGCAAGCGGAGATGTCACCATGCACCATGGTTTATGGTCTTAGCCCTGCACTGCCTCTATGCTGTCAGATCCATGCCCTGGAAATGTAGTTTCATCTGGTCAAACAGCATTTCCTATTGCTGTTACTAACGTGGTATCAGTGCACTGCAACATGGATATTTTAGTAGCGCATAGATCTTTTGATGAAGCAGCTTTAACAAACTCCTTCCCAACATCGTTTATGTCATATTTGCTCATTTATGCATGCAATAAATTAAATGAAAGGTCTTAAACACTTAGGAAATAACAAGAAGTGCCCCTGTATTAACCCCCAGCAGGCACTGCTTTCCCTGCACATCCAGGCGCTGCCAGATGTTTCCTCCTCTGCCCATGTGGCAGTGCAGGCTGGAGGGGGGTTCTGCCAGCCCCGCATTCCCGGGAATGCCGGCAGTTGTGACAACCACTGCAGGTTTATTTTTACCATCCCGACAATGCCGCTGCTTAGCTCAGCTTTTATTAGACATAAATCATGCTTTTAAAGCGAAGCTGGCACTGGGGCAGCAAACGGTGACAGAGGCCAGGGAGGCGGCGCTGGGGGTGATTCATGGGATGTTTCCAGCATAAAAACTGTAGCAGTTCTCCCATGTCAAGCGCTCTGCCAGGGAGTGTGGGAAGGATGGAGGTGCTCAGTGCCACTTGCAGCCTGGTGGCTTGTCCTCAGGGGACACAACCCACACTGGAGGGAGGTCTGACTGCAGCCTCATGCTCACCCCAAGCCAGACTTTGGTGGGCATGTGCATGGAGCCCTCCCAGCCCCTCTGTATCCATCCCTCCTTCAGGCGTTATCTCCCTTGCCTGTCTCCAGTATGCCCAGCTGGGTGATGAACCTGCTCATCTCCAGGGTAGTGAAGCAGGGCACACAGTGCACTCTGATACATGGTCTAGGCTGTCCCTGGGGCTTCAGCAATGTCATCACTGCACCACGCTGCATGGGCACAGAGTGGCCCATGCCAGGCACATTGGTATCACATATGCAAGCTTCCCTCGTATCACAGCCTGCAGGACGAGGCTTGTGGCTGGAAGGTTGTAGCCCTTTGCTTGGAGCTCATCCAGACAGCACTCAATGCCTAAGCTTTCCCCACTTCCTGCTCACAGCGACCAGAGGGAAGAGTAATGAGCAAAGTCCCAGGCAAACGTTTTGGGAATCAAAACCCTCACTCTCTGAGTGTGGTTTGGCTGAGCAGCTTGATGGGGGATGGTGCACGCTGCATGCACAGATCAGGAGACAGAGATGCTGCCCCACGGAGCTTGCAGTGATGCACTCCATCAAGGGAGAAAGTGCTGCCACACACTTCTTTGCTCCTTTCATCCTGGTCCCTCCCCTGCCTTTCCAGGCCACAGCGTTTTCCAAACTCTGCTTTATCCCATCTCTGCTGCCTCCTTTCCAGCGCTACCAGCATCACTAATAATAACAGCTCTAAATTCTCCTCACCTGGCGCTCTGCTGGTGTCAACGGGAGCTGTGCAGCCTTGTTGCATCTCCTGGTGCCTCCATTTAGACTATGTGTGTGCACCCTTAAATCCACACCCCTCCCTCCTCCCCCCACTGTGCAATTGAGGTGTTTGGATGCAACATTGAACCCCCTGGCTCTTTGCTCATAAGAAGATCATGCCCGTCCCCGCTGCAGGCAGAGGAGCGAGGCGGCTGTATTCCTTACCTCTCCAAGGAGCAGGGAGTGCGGAGCGAGCTGGAAATAGCCTTGGCTGACACAGATACCTGTGCAGAACAGCAGGGCCCTGCTTCTGCCGTGGTAATTGCATACTGCATGGAGATGAGTCACTGGCAGCCCCGCTCCAGCGGGCAGCACGCGGCCTCCCTGCTGCATGGCGCGGGCAGGATTCACCGTGCTCAAGTTGGTACCGTGTGCCTGGGAAAGTGCTGCATGTCGTGTCGTCCCCCCCCCCCCCCCCCC
>NDXB01015383.1:231577-282259 GCA_002631895.1 Agapornis roseicollis | reverse complement strand
GGGGGGGGGGGGGGGGGGGGGGCGGGGGGGGGGGGGGGGGGCATTTTCCCTGCCAGGCTGGCAGCTCCCTGAGCTCCTCTGCAGCTGACTTCACATATCAAAGGGATGTAGGAGGGAGGAGGAGGAATAGGTAAAATCAATGAGAACCTATTTGGCGGGATTAAAGACTATGGTTTTATTTATAGTGCTGGCTGGAGCTGAAGTGCCTCCTGCCCAGAGACATGGTCCTGAGGTGCTGAGCAACAGCAGAGTGGTGTCTGCGCAGGCCCAGGAGATGTGCCAGTGACTGCTGCCTTGGCACGCCAGCTTCCAGCCCCACTGAGCACACAGCCCCATCCCCAACGTGCTGTGGGCAGCTCTGCTCACCAGGCTGGCAAAGGGAGCAGGAAGGGATGCTTGGCAAGGGGTTTGTGCTCTAACAACAGTGCCTGCTGCCAGGGTGAGCCAGGACCTGACAACCAGCCCCTTCCCATCAGTGAGGCCCAGGCTGGGGGTGCAGTAAGTGGGGACAATGATGGCCAATCACCAGGGGGGATGCTTGGGTAGCTGGTGAGGAGGGCAGGGGATGTGGTGTGGAGAGAAAGCTATGGATGGGCTCCCGGAGACAGACAGGGACAGCCTGGCTGGTGGTTGCCTTGGGCTGGGAGCCACAAAGCAGGAAGATGCCCATGGACATCCCTGCCAGCAACGGCTGCTTGAAGAACAGCAAGTCCTTGCTTGGCAGCACTGGGGATCCAAACCAGCTCCCTTCACTGCTTACTCCCTTGGCCAGCTTGGATGGTGCAGGGGGTTGGGATCTGCTCTGATGATCATGGCGTGTCTCCAGGAGAAGACAATTACACAGAAAGAGGAAGAGGAAACTGTGATGGCAGCCCCCAGACTCTGAGCATCCTCCAGGGAGAGGCAGAAGGAGTTGCCTTGCTTGGAGCCAGCGTCAGCAGAGGAGGATGAGGTTGAGCTGGGTCTCAGCCAGCCTCCCCCCTGCCCCTTGCTCTTCCCATGGAGCAGAGCTGAGGAGTATCCAGCAGCAGGATGATGGGGATGGAGGAGACACCCCAGCTCCGGGTGCTAGGCAGGGATGATCAGGGAGGAGGGGCTGAGCAGCACCACCAGGACCGGAGGCAGAGGGACGAGGCAAGCCAGCGAGGGGACAGTGGGGTAGCATGGACGTGCTCTGACAGACACTGTCAGCGCAGCGTGAGAGCCACCAGTGACACGGTGCAGTGGGGAAGCTGATTTCAGCCACAGCAAAGGGTCAGCACAAGGGACACATGCTGTTTGGTGCAGCACCCTTTGAACCCTGCATGCTGGTGGCTGGCTGCAGGCTGGAGTCTCCATGGAGGGATGTCAGGCAGCACAGAAAGAGCCATGCAGGGTCTCTGACAGAGGGTTCCTTCCCTCAGATACAGCGAGGGATGCTACTGGGCTCCCATTCCCAGGCAGAAGGACCATGTGCTGCTTCCTGTGGCCAAGTGAGTCACTAGAACGCCATAAGGAGTCAATGGGCATCCTGGTCTCCTGGCTCATCCCACACTGCTGGTGGGCAGCATGAGCCATTGCGCAGGAGCCTTCCCTGCGCTGCCTGGACTCTGATGCTTGCTCCAGGAAATTCCCATCTGTTTCAATAGCTCATCCACAACCCCCTTCTTGCTCCTTTGCCACCACATTTCTCTCTTCACAGGTTTCCTCTGCAGTAACTGCATGGCTTTAGCTCCACAGCAAAAGGCTGCAGTTTTGGAGAGGAGCAGGGTGCAGAATGGGGCAGAATGGGGCAGAATGGAGCCCTGTACATCATCACCCTGTGTGTGTGTGTGCTAGCCATGGGCTGGAACAGCCTGAGTGGGTCTCTGCTCCATGGAAAGATTGCTGTGGCAAGCCTGTTTGGTGGCATGGGATGGGACCCTCTGCCAGGTACACTCTGGAGAGGAGAATGGTGGTCTCTCCATGACATAGGCAGATATGGTACCTGTGAGTGCCTGCACAAGGGGCTTTGCTGACACAGCGGAGCACTGTTCCAGATGCTGTGCGGGGATGCTGGAATGGGAATGGCAACCTCTGAAGGAACACAGCCCTAGCTGTACAAGCTGGAGTTCAAAGCCAGGAGCCCAACCAGCACCCACTTGTACTCTGAAGTCATTCCTTTTTACCCCGAGTCCCCTCCAGCTCAAGAGGCCACATTCTCAGCCCTGTGGACATCAGCCTGAGAGCAGAGGGGCAGTTTCCACCCAGGCTTGTGGGCAACGAGGGGCCATGCTGCCCAGTGATGCATTCCCAGGGGTCCACTCCTTGCTGGCACTAAGCACGACAGAGCCCTTCTGTCACAAACGGAGGAGGAAGGGGAGGCAGGAGCCCCCAGGGAACACAGCTGATGAGGAGCCACCAGACACAGAGAGCATGGAGGTAGAGCGACACGAGGTCCCTGCACTGGGTGACTTCAGGTGAAGGACAAGGCTGAGCCGAGTGCCAAGTGGGGCTGAGGGGAAAGAAAACCAGAGCTCATGGAAAGGAGCCAAGCACAGCAACCCAGTGAAACCCAGTGGCACAGCCCTGCTAACCACTCCTGCCCCGTGGGGAGCGGTGCCTCCCATAACAGCACAGATGAATAAAGGCTGCTTTAGGGGAGGACTTTGAGAAAGCCCTGGGGACGTCTTCCACTCTGGCTTCCCCCTGTCAGCACAGAGCCCCCTTCCCTTGGTCCACATCCAAGTTCTCCCTGGGGCCATGTTTAATGTCAGTGCCATGGGGTGACTGTCCCAACGCGGGGGGCTGGTGGGGACCCCCATGTGCGGGAGATGGTGTAACCTGGAGGAGCCCCATTTGCCGCTGCCTCTCACTGCCCGGTCCTTACAACATTTTCCCATCCACAAACAGGGGCAGCTGCAACACGAGAGCGAAGGCGGGAGTTTGCACAGCGCGGGGTGGCTCCTGCCCAGCCGCTGCTCATTGGCTCCTGCCCCTGTCCCGCAGTTGGCCTTTGGCAGGCTAAGGGTACCTTCAAACCCTGTCCCCTCCTGACCGCTGGCCTAATGACATTACTCACTCTCTGCTGGTTTGAAAGGGCAGTTGCGGGCTTTTCCTGTTATATTTTACCTCGGTAACATTATCCTCAGCCTCTCCGGGGTTAGCATCGTGTTGCTGCGGCTGGCTGCAGTGCCGGCACGGTGCCATGGAGCGCTATGGCTTAGCCAGGGCTTGCATGTGAGGGGTGGGCACAGGGGGACTTACTGCTGCCGGGCTGTGGCTGACACCTCTGTGTGTATATAAACACAGGGAGCAGCAGAAGCCGGAGCTCTGGCAGCTTTCCTGCTCACAAAGCTCAGGTCTGGGTTAGGAGGAAAGCTGTGAGATCTTCGCCAAACTGCACGCTCACTCTGTGTGCAGACAGGGAAGGGTGCATGCACACGAGGAATACAATGTCCCAATCACATCACTGCACTGAAGTACTGGGGAACAGACACTCTCTACCAACGGTGGGTATTTCTGAGGCTGCCACATGACTGACTTCTAAAGGAGGTGGACATAACACCAGCTATAACATCTTGTCCTGCTTTGCCTCTGTCTTGGTGCTTTTGAAACCCTTTTCATGAGTGTTATTCAACCAATCCCCCCTGAAGCTCCAGGGCAGAGGGAAGTGGTGTGATCCCTGTTCTATAGGTGAAAAACCCCAAAAAAGGCTGTGTGAAAGTCCAGAGCAGTCAGGAGTATAAGCTGGAACATGTTAACACCAACTTCCAGCCACGTCAGCAACTGCACTTCGTCCTCCAGGACCCCACTGAAACCCAGAAGTAGCAGCACGTCCACCCCACTGAGATGCCCCTGTTTCTGCCGTCCTCTGGGCTGGAAAGGTCCCATCTTCTTGGGTTAGAAATCAAGGAGAGAGGAATTATGCTAGCACACACACCAGAAGGGAAAAGGTATTTCTGAAACACACAGCTATGCATAACTTGATTTCAGAGCAACCATTCCCATGAATGTGATTCCCATGAATGGTAACTTCCTATTTGAGTACAAGTGGAACAAAGGAAATCACAAGATACTCAAGTAAGAACCTCGCCTTTTGTGCAACAAATTCCTCCTGAGAGACCATTTTTACAGTGAAGATTTCCAGTTCTCTGGTGGGGCAAACATCCCTCCTGTTCCCAGCCCACCTCCTCTCTCCACAGCACTAGCTAGCTTCTCCTGCAAAGGATGGACCAGGGAGAGAACACATTCCTGATTATTGGCCAGCAGGGTCAACTGGGAATGGGAGCCTTGTCTGCAAGGAATTGCACGTGCTCCAAAGCAAAGCAACTTCCTTCTCCAGGCCCTTATGATACCGCCCGGCAACACTAGAGCTGCGCATCCTGGTAGCGGCCCCTGGGGAGAGGAGCTTCCTTGCTGCAGCTTCAAAAACACCTTGGGAACCTGCTTCAGTGCTTCACAGCAGTAATCAGCAATGAGGAAGAGTTGGTGGCAGCTTCTTTCTTGCTTTATCCCATCCCAGCTGCCTCTGCCCCCAGCTCTCATCAGCCAAACAACACATGCTGCCAGATGACATCTTCTGGGGCAAGGCTGAGGATCACCAGGGAAAACCCAATGTTGCTACATTCCCTGGTGTTCACAGCATGTCCTGAGCCAAAGGGAGGCCAGAGGGCTGGAAAGAGCTCTCCTGTTGAAACACAAGCAAAGCAAGAACACAGACAAGCAACAAGCCTTTCCTAGCAGGGGAAGAAGCACCTTCTGCTCACCCATCAGAGTCTGACACAACTCCCTACCTAACTCACTCCACATCAGTTTGCTTCACCAGCCATCTACACTGATATGCAGGCCCATCTGAGCCACCTGAGGGGATTTAAGGGTCTGGAGCCATTAAGCAGGAGGTGTTGCCACCTGGTTCATTGTGTATCATCCAATTCAGGCTGTAGGGCCAAGACCTGCTCTTTCCCATGTAATTGCTGTGGGTAAGTAAATAGAACATTCATGAGATTTTTGGTCCCATCATTAATTATTTCTGAAAGGGCTTTTAGCATACATCTCAAAACCTCAGACAGAAAAGTGATGCGCGTGACATCAAGATGCTTGCAGCAGCAGTGGGCATCGAGAACAAAACAAGGGAAACCTGAAGACCTTTTGCTCTTTGTTGCTCTTTGCTTTCAGCTACCTGGTCCCAATCCTGTACAGACCCACTAAGCCTGGATGTGACCTCAGCCCAACATGCTCTTCCCAGAGTTTTTATATATATATATATATATATATATATATGTATACATATATATGCAGTTATGTAGGAACTGTTGGGTGCTGCAGAGTATCCCCACTTTTAGGGGCTGTCACTCCTAGGGTGTGTACACAGTGTTGCTAAAGTGGGTGCATGTCCCATGGGAAGCTGCCCCACGTGTCTGTCAGCTCCATGAGATGACTCCCCCCCCCTCCCGAGCCTGGATGTGACCCTCAGCCGGACGTGCTGCACACAGGGCTCATGCAACCCAACGGGGCTGTCGGGGAGCCCCCACTTCCAAGGGCCGGCAGTCTCTGGGTGGCGGAGCGGTGGGCACGGGTCCCGCGGGACGCTGCCGGTGCCCCATGCGCACCCCGCAGCCGTGGGGGTCCCCCCGCCCCGCTCCCGCGGCCGGCGGGCGGGGGCTGCAGGCGGCTCCGCCCCACCGGCCGCCCGGCTCCCCGCCGCCGCCGCGCCTGCTGCATGCTCGGTGCCGCCTCAGCCCGAGCCGGAGGTGGAAGATGGCGGAGCCGGGGTCGGATTGCAGCGCTCTGCTGGACGAGGAGCTTTCCTCCTTCGTCTTTAGCTACCTCGCTGACAGCCAGGTAGGGCGGGTTGGGGGTGGAGGGGACGACTCTGCTGCCCGGCTCCACAGCGCGGTGCAACTCATGGAACGGGGTTGGAACCGGCAGCCCCCCCTGCTTCCCGGCGCTCCTGCGGGAAGAGACCGTGTCTGCACTCCTCCGGTGTAGTGGGGGTGCAGAGACCGGCTTTTCCCGCAGCAGCCCGGAGGCTCCGCGGGGGTCCCGTTTGCTCCACAGATGCGCAGAGGAGGGCAATGCAGGGAGGGAGGAAAGCGCGGAACCCTGCCGGCCCCGCGGCTCTCTGCGCGCCCCTCCCCGTGGCTTCGGGGCGGCCCCGGCGCGGCACCAACCCCGCAGCCCCAACGGCGCTTTCAGCACCACTCGCACGTGGACTCCCGCGGTTCCCCCCTCCCGGTTCTGCGGGAAATGTGGGGGGGGGGGGGGGGGGGGGGGGGGGGGGGGGGGGGGGGGGGGGGGGGGGGGGGGGGGGGGGGGGGGGGGGGGGGGGGGGGGGGGGGGGGGGGGGGGGGGGGGGGGGGGGGGGGGGGGGGGGGGGGGGGGGGGGGGGGGGGGGGGGGGGGGGGGGGGGGGGGGGGGGGGGGGGGGGGGGGGGGGGGGGCTCCGCAGGGGTGATGGAGCCGGGCTGTGGGATGAGTCATGCCGAGCGTCAGTTACACGCATTCGGGCTGGGATCCTGGGGGATGGAGGTTTGGGGAGGGGGGGTTTAGCAGGGAGAAGGGTCTCGGTGCTGCGAGTCAGCGGCTCCGAAATCTGGATGTGCTCCCTTCTGGATGGAGCTAGGTATGAAAATCAGATTAAGGCTCCTTGGCAGCTCCCGCTCGATCACGAGAGTGAGCAGTGCTGGCTATAGGGCTTGCATGCTTTTCCATTTTGGGGGGTGAAGAGGCACTATACAATGAGCCGGGCAGCGGCGAGAGCGGGCACTGATCTGGGAGCACAACCGTGCATTTTGCAGTGGGATTGATGAGCCTGGTGCAAGTGGGAAGAGTTTTCTGTAGTTACATATGATCCCTCCAGCCTTCACTTTCATAACCACAGATTACAAAATAGCTTCGATTGTGAAGCTAGCACATTCATCCCAACCCTTGTTCTCTCACCAGTTTACCTCCGGGATTGCAAACAGCAGGAGTGTGTGTGTGTGGAGAATGGGACGGGGACTAATCCTGCTGTTTGGGTTCAAAACAAATAAGGTCTCAAGACTCGGTAAATCAGATTTGCCCCTGGTGCATGTGCCAGACAGAACCAGGCAGGTCTTGCCACCAGCTAGATTGATGTAGTCCCGGCACCTCTCCTTGCATACACAAGCTCTAGAGCGCTCCGGCTTGGCATGGGAGCAGGGCATCTTGCTTGGGGGCAGAGTGAGGGGCAGGCGGCAGATCCGGTGGTAGACGAAGATCTGCTGACAGGTTGATTACAGCACGGGGGTCAGGAGGGGTGAGAAGTGGGCTGAGAAGGTTTTGTAAGTGGTTGGTGTTTTCTGATGTGAGCGGATTTAGTGTTGCTGAGAGAATTGCTGGCTAGGGAAGAGGAGGCTGGCTGTGTGGGATGCCATCCCCAGCAGACAGGCTGCAGCTCCCACCAGCCCCATCACTCCCTGTGCAGGTGAAAGTTCCTGGCTCCACTTCCCTGCAATAACCTGCCTGTTCTCCGCCTGCTTAGCGTGAAATGAAAAGCTGGTAAGATTGCAGCACGCATCTGAAGGCTTGTTTCTTTTTTTTGCTTTTTGGTCAGCATTTGATGTGCCAATTTAGGAATCTTATTCTAAAAAGGGACTGCTTAGAAGGGAGGAAGGGGGGGGGGGAAATAAGCCTGCAAATTGTCATCCTCCTCTGGTGCAAAACCACCATGTTGTGAACATCTCCTGCAAAATTTGGGAGTGTGAAATGGCCTGCGATGAAATGAGACCATTTTTATGGCATCTCTTGAAATAGGGTTTGCTGTGCCCGTCCCCTTTTTTTGTCTCTCCCTCTTCCATACGTGCATTACATTGCGGGGAGCAGCATAGTTATGCACTGAGTTAGTGCTGGTCTATGCCTGTAGGTGTATAAGGTGCAGCACAGGGTTCTTACAGCCCGCCGCAGGTTCCCTCTGGTGTGCAGCCAGTGTTTGCTCTCCCACCTGGCGCCTGCTGCTGATAATTGCATTTCCTCTGTCCCCGTGTGTGCAGGGGGTTAAAAGCCAGGGTGAAAAGAGAAGAAAAAAGGGGGAGGAAATAAAAAAGCCTTCCCCCAGCGATGATTTGCATGCATTTGCTTAAGAAACGCCTGAAGTTGTAAGCTGTGTTGTGCTTGTACCTTAACCTCTGATGAAACTGCAGGGAAGGCTCCAGCCCTGGCTGCTGTCACATGCCTGGTTTATAACTGGGAGCGGGAGGCGGGCCGCGCTGCCTGCTGACGTCTCTCCCCATTACTACTGTACGAGCCTCTGCTTACAACTGGGTTCCTGACTTCTCAATGGAGCCCGAATGCTGCTTCTGCAAAGACCCCAGTGCTTGAGCACAAGACCAGGCTGTCCTGAGAGGCTGCAATGTCAGGAGGCCACGAGATCATCCATAGCCATTTCCTTCATGGAAATCTTGAGGAACGCTGACTCTCCTCCTCTCTGCTTCATGTTCTTCCCCAGTCCTTGCTTTTGCAGTAGGTTTTGAGAAAGGTGCAGTTGGGTGCTCGCAGCTGCCTGATGATCCCTTCCTCTCCAGGAGGGCTCCTGGGGAGATGCATGGTGAAGGTCTGACATAGATATTTGCGTTGATCCCTTAGTTATATGGGCTTGTGCTGAGAATGCTTGCTAACCTCTATTTACATATTGAGGACAGCGATGATTCACATGGTACCTGCATTACTACAGAAGGAAAATCAGGGTTTTTCACTTGGTATCTGCCCTTCTCCTGCCAACTCCTTCTCCCTTGTTGACAACAACAAAGAAAAGTGATTCTGTTCTGCTGCGACTCGAAACGTGTCATTTCTGGGCCCGCTTAATCCATTGTGTGCAACTCCGCTGCTCAGAGGTATGAAGCTGGTTGTAGCTGGTCTGTCTGCTGGCACCAGGCGCTGGGAAGTGCCAGCCAGGCAGCTCTGCTGGGAGCAGCCAGAGCCTCTCAGCATCCCTGTGAGAGGCAGGAGCAGTTTGACTTACGGCTTCGATTTGTTTAAAAACCCCAAACAAAGTGCAGCAGGGGGAAGAAACCAACCAGGCTGTTTCTGAGCGAGATGTTTAAAGATCACAGGAACTGAAATACAATATTTGCTCTTTAACTTCTCAGCCTCCTGCTAACAGCTTAATCCATTGATGAATGCAAGAGGCACAGTGAAGCCCTCGGTGGAAAAGAGGTCCATTGGGTGGGTTGTTGCTGCTAGTCATGAGGTATGGACTGAGCCCTGATTTCTAGATAGTGCTCATCAGTCAGACCCATATGCTGCTTTTGCTGTGGCTTCTCTGTCAAAGATCTGTGTATGTGAGGGGGGTCTGGGTAGCTGAGACAGCCCAAGGGCCTGTGTAGATTGTGTCTCCAGCCTGGCAGCATTGCTGCTGCATTGCTAGGGCTGGAACCCTCCCTTGCTCTCCCAGGAAAGCACAGCAAGGTGGCTGTGGCACGTTGGCAACATGTTATGGATGGTGGCAGTCAGCAGTGGATATATTTGCAAAGCAGGGATGGTGGTTGCTGGGATGCTGCAGCTGCGGCAGGAGATGGTGAGCACCGTGTGCTGCTGAGCCTCAGCAGCAGGGACCAGTGGCTCAGGAAAGGAGGCCTGGCCCCAAATCTAGCCCCTTGGAGAGCATCCACACACCCTTGCCTGTCTTTACCCCCTTCTTCTGGCCAGATACCCTGGTGCTCCCCAGCCTGACAGGCCCAGGGCTGCCCAATGCCATGGGCTTTCCTCCCTCCTGCCTGTGCATCCCTGCTCATGTCTCATGCCGTAATGGAAAGGCATCTCTCCAACAGGTGAATAATTAAGGTCTCAACCTAGTGCCTCCAGCAAAGGGAGCTTTGTGAGGGAGACGGATCTCTCTCTTACATTAACCTTTCCAATGTCAAAAGCCTCTTTGTAGCTTCAAACTCCACTTGCTCTGGCACTTCAGGGCTGTTGGTTGTCCTATGAGAAATGCCCATGGGGTGCCCTTCCTGACCCAAACTTCTTCCTGGCTTTGAGGAATGGGTCTGTGGGGCTGGGGACAGGGATATTGTAAGGCTGCCTCCGGGCAGCTGGTTTGCTGTGCTGCTGACCACTGCTTCTTGCTGCTCCCGAGGTGCAGGAGCCCACCAGGCTCTGAAATTACCTTTGGTTGGGCTAGGGGCTGGCTTGTGTCAGAGCATGGGAGCTTGTGGCTAGGGCACACTTCCACCTGGCCAGCATGTGCCAGCACTCCTGGGAGCTCAGGGACATCACCCTGGGGCAGGCATTCTGCAGGGACTGTCTATGCCTTTGCTAGTGTGGTCCCTGCAGGGCAAATACCACCGAAACCACTCCTGCTTCTGCCTGCCCCTGGCCTTGGGGAGATGATGTCCCAGCGATTGTCACCAGGATGAGGGCCTTGGGGAGATGGAGTCACCGGGGTGAGGGGCACCATCCCTGCAGGGTGCTCTGAGCTCGAGCTCCCCATGGGGCTCTGCAGCACGGAGGGGGTCCTGGCTGTGCCAGGGAAGGAAAGGACTGTCCCCAGAGATAAGGCTCCACCAGGACCACGCGCGTTGCCTTCACTCTCCACTGCACAGGAGCAGGGGTGAGAGGAGCCAGGGACACGAGGTGCCGGCAGAGCCTCGTCTGGGAAGCGCGTTTGCCAGAGGAATCGGCTCCGTGCTCCCGCAGCCGAGCCCCGCTCCATGGCAACCCTGCGCGGGATTATGCTTCTCGTGACTGCTTGGCAGCCTGAAGTGATTTCGCGGAGGGGGAACTTTGTACATGCACAGGCCGCGCAGGGCCAACCGCCATGGTCTTGGATGCGCTCCTGCTCCCGGGGGGAAACGGTCTAGCAGCCCCCTGCCTTCACCCCAGAGCGGGCAGCAGCTCCCTGCCTGCATGTTGTGTGGGAAGGGCAGGTTCCCACCACCTCCCTGGTAAGCTACCCTCTTGTGAGTGCCTGGAAGGGGATGTTTGAAGCTGCCTCTGCTTGTAGTAAGGAGCCGGAGAGTAAAGGTTGAAGTTAATGGGGCACGTGGTCAGGTGAAGTAGTGACCTAATTCTAGGGGCAGTCGTGATGGTCCAGCCAATGTGTTTCCCTTCCCTTATCTCTTGGCTGTTCTGCTTTTCAGCACTTTTCCTGACCCCTGGCTCACAAAACTTTATTTATTTATTTACTGTGTTTTTATAATGGGAGCTTCTGAGAAATGCCAAAGGACTTTGCACAGATCCGGCTGCACTCAGGATCTCATCACCCTGCTCTCTTCTGTCTTTGCTGCACATCCTGGGCAGAGGCAGCAGCCAGGGTTGAGCTGCTGCAAATGGGTGTGTTAAAACCAATTCACTTCAGAATTCACACTGGGAAAGAAAAAAGGATGCAAATCTCCTTTGGTCCTGAAAGAGCTGGAAAACCCCGGGAGGGCTTCCCCGAGCAGCAAGTCTGGTATCCGCTGGTGGGGAGTGTGGAGACTCTGGCAGCCCTGGGGGCTCTTTGGGATGGCCCCATCCAGTAGCCAGACTAACCTTTGATCATGACTGCCTCCTGGGCAGCAATGTGGGGCTTAGGGAGAATACTTTGCTTATCTTGCATCCCTGCTGTCCCAAGGCAAAACCGGCAGGCACTGAGTGCCTCCCAGTGCCCCTGCACCAGCAGCTTTGTCAGGGAGCATGAAGAGGGTCCTTCTGAAGTATCACAGGAGCTTTTTATACCTGCCTATACCCACCCCGCACCAGGCAGCGAGCAGGCAGGCATTTGCCATTGCAGTAAGGAGCAGGAGGCCTGTGCCCTTGGCGAGGGGCAGCCGATGTGATGGGGCTGATGCGGCTGAGACCCCAGAGCAGCCGGAGGGCTGATGTGACACTCCTCCCCTCCCCAGAGAGCCGGCGGAACATGCTTGGTATGGATGTTTTTGTGCTGAGGTGGCAGAGGATCGGATGAGCTCTCTCAGGACCACGGTTTCAGGGCAGCCTGTCTTGACTGAGATGCATTTCCTAAATTCCTCCTCTGCTCCTGCGCCCTGCTGTCGCTGCCTGCAGCGGCTGGGAGCCGGCCCTAACAGCTCCTTGTGCTGAGCCAGCGCCGCTGGTCAGGCTCCTCGGTTCCCGTTTCAGTTTGCAGCAAGTTCACCGCTGCTGTAGTTTCTGCTTCCTCGGCCTTTGTGTGAGGAGGCTGCAGGACTCTGCTCGACCCCAGCGTGCGGGGCGGCAGGCGAGGCATGTGGAGGTGTCGTCCTCCCTCCCCCNGTTCGGCGGGCAGGGCTGGGGGCTGTGCGGGAAGTGCGCGGGCCCGGCCCGGCCGGGATGGGGGTGCGGCCCCCCCCCCCCCCCCCCCCGGAAGCTGCCTTCCCCACCTAGTCCCCAAGGAACCCTCATTTCCTAATTTTCGTGTGCATCAGGAGCAAGGAAATCCTGTGGCGGGGGGAGATGGAGGGGACTGGGCAGAGCATCCGCAGGCTGGTGCTGCAGCCCGAGCAGCGCGCTGGCCGCTGAGCCCCGCGCACGGAAGGAAGCCCGGCTGCCGCTAACCGCGTTTCTTCTGCTCCCTCCTGCCTGGATGAGGGGGCAATGCAGGTTTCACCGCATGCAAGTGACAGCTGGGGACCTGGCTGCCCGTGGCCACAGCTGCCCATGGGTGCACACAGAGCTGGGGTGCAGGGGGGCATGGTCCTGTCCCCATCCTCTTGCTGAGCACGTTCTTGCTTCGCTTTTAGGCGAAGCAGGAGCAAGTTATGTTATTTCTGCTAATGAAGAAAGTGCAAATGTAGCCGTGGGGTGGTGTTTCAGGAAACATCCCAGCAGGACACTGCCATGACCCTTTGCAAGCACGGGAGACTGAGCCCCCCAGTAGTCGGGCTGGGTTAGAGCACTGGTTGCAGCCAGTGTGATGGTTGTGCATGTGCTTGGATAACAGCAAGGAGCTGGGGGTGTAAAACATGGCGCTCACACAGCTGTCCTTGGAGGCTAAGGCAGGGGCAGGCTCTGTCTTCTCTTTCCCCTGCAGAGGCCACTCCTCTGCGAGCATCTCCTGCTGGTGGGGCAGCCATGGTGCTTTCCTTTGGCTCCTCATACGTTGCCCAGGCAGAGCGGGCATTCCCTGGGCTGGCAACATTGGTAGAGCCATGGCCTGTGTGCTGGGAGGATCAGGGCTGGAGGGTGACAGGAGGCTTTCTAAACCTTCCCTTGTTGAGCACAAACCCCAGAGCTCTGCATAGCAGGAGCTGGAGGTTTAATCCAAGCAGCTTCATTTCTCCTTGCGAGCGAGCTTGCACACAGATAGTCACGACCTAACTGTGCTAATAATGAAAAGAAAAAATTGCAAATGTTCTTCTTAAAAAGGAAGTTTCTGTCTCTATGTGGGCCCCTCCAGGAGACTGGCACATATGGGGTTTATGCTAAAACCCATTTCCCAGGTAACAGCTCTCAAGCCTGTGTATGAGAACTGTGTGGTTTTCTCAGGCTGAAAGGTCGGATGGTATTTGAGCTGCCTTTTTTTTTCCCCCCTCTTGTGGCCATGTCCTTTTAGGAGGGAATAAGTGTGTCTATTTATATGTATTTTGAAAACGAAAGCATGTGGTATGTGTCCCCAGAAACTCCCATGGTGCGTGTTGTCACCTGGCTCTGCTGGGGACACTGCTTCACTGGTGACCAGCAGCCAGCTTGGCCCAGCAGCTGAGCTGGGAGCAGGGGCAGCCCCTGCCCTGCAGCCCTGGGGCTTGGGGCGAGCAGTGGTAGGTGTATGGGACACGCTCCTGCATGCGTGCCTGCTCTCCTCATGGGACCAGAGGCTCCAGGATGTGGAAGTGGATGCAGGAGGAAGGAAGTCAGTAGCTGAACATGGAGGGATGTCTTGGGGGCACTGTGAGGACAGGCATGGACAGGGAGGGCTGGAGCTGCTCGGTTTATTTACTTCTGTTGACTCCTCCTGCCTGTGCTTTCGGCTGTGCGGCCTGGCCTGCCTACAGCGTTCTCTGCAGTGCCTTCTCTGCTCCTCTGCTGGCACATCCAGGGTGCAGCACATTGGCAGCCCCCCCTGCCCCTGCTTCCCTGCAGTGACCAGGGGCTGCCTATGAGGATCCACTTATCCAGGTTCCCTGTTCTCAGCTTGTGCTGCTTGCTTGCTGCCCGTCTGCCCGAGGAGCTGGAAATCCATCTGCACATCCAGCTGAGATGAAAATAAAGGCAGGTTGTTGGGGAGAGACTGTCCCCATCTCTGCTGCTCATATATGGCAGTGCTAGGACCTGGAAACATAGCTTTTAAGTTTTGCTCTGTATTTATGTAACCCAAAGTAACTTCTTTGGAAAGAGCCACTCTGCCTCATCTAGATACCTAAATATAGCAGCAACTCCAAAGGGAGGATTTGCTTGGAGCTGCCCTGGTGGGTATGGGACCTTTGTGGACTGGTGTTAGGGGGAATTTAAACCTCGCTCAGTCAGACCCACAGGGTTATTCCCCTGCCATTACCAGAGTGGGCTCACAGCCATCCTGGGCCAATGGGGAGCCTGTGGCCATGACTGGGCTGCACAGACTGGCAGGGAGCAGGAACCTGTGGAGATGGGGACTGCAGGGCTTTTTCTGAATATCTCAATACCTTTTGAGGCCAGAGCCCATCTACGCCCAAACGTGCTGTTTGCTAACGTGCCATTGCCTCCCCTTGGAGAAAGGAACTGTGCTCCAAAGCACAGAAGCAAAGCTGAGCTGTTTGGTGAAACATTCATGTCCTGCCTTGCCAAAGGGGCCTGTGGGGCTACAGCTCCTTGGGGTGGTTGTTCAGGGATGCTGAAGCAGAGGCATTGCTGTGATGTGGGGATGAAAGGAACAGCGAAGGTCCTTCTGCCTTTAGGTGTGTGGGGCACCACTGGCATCAGTCCTTTGAGCTCCTTCAGTGAAAGGTGTGGGACTGGCCCTTTGGAATGCTGAGGGATGCCTCATGGGTGTCAGCTCCCCTTGCCAGGGTTTTACTCTCCCCACCCTTATGGGCACTGGGGCTGTACAGTTGGCAGTGATGGGATCTGTACACTGTGCACATCCCATGGACCCGTTTCTGCTGCTTCATACGCACAAGCCCCCTCGTTGCCTTTGGAGTGAGCACAAGTGATGGGTTTGCCTGAGTGGTCTGATCACCTCACTGGCTTACCCACGTAGCATGTTGGGGCTCTCTTGTACCACCTTGGATCAGCAAGGCTTGCACATTGCACCAAGTATTGATGGAACTGACTTTCTTGGAGGTGCACAGCATGGCCTTGCTTTTGCCTCCTGACATCTCCAACTGCCTTGCAATGAGGGTGCCATTGGTCCCTTCCAAGGAATTGGGGAGCTGATGTCTGTGTTTGTGCATGCTGGTGTCCCAGGGACCTGGGGCATGGGACATGTGCTGCCTGAGTCTCTGCAGCTGGCTATTTATAAGCGCATGGAGAGGGCACCATTGTGTTCCACTGTTCTTCTGCCTGCCTTGCAGTGCTGACAGCAAGATCCTGGCTCCCGTGCTGCTGCAGGGGCTCTCTGACCTGTCTTGTGGCCTGTGTCCTGATGGAGATGCACAGAAGCTGCCTTATTCTGCAGGGAAGCAGGGGGTCCCTCAGCTATTTGAGCCTTCACTTCCGTGCTTTTCTTGTTGCTTCCTCTGTACGTGTTGGCTCTGTCTCTCTGCATGCCTCCGCATCTTTCTGCTTCCCATCCCTGCCCCTCACCATGCCCTCTGCCACCCCTTCCCATTCCACCAGGGCAGGCGTCACCTGGCTAAACAGTGGGACCCCCAGGGAGGTGTTGGTGGACACATACATGCTAGCATCAGATGGTGCCCTGGTACAACCTTGCAGCCCCCAGTGTGAAGCCTCCTGGCTCCCATTGCATGGGTAGGGAAAGCGCAGATTCAGCGCTGCCCCATGGCAGCCTCCCAGTCCCTGCTAGGCAGATGTGGCTGGGGTCTGAAGGAAGGATGCTGCCTTTTTGGTGATGCCTTCCTCAGCCCTGTGTTATTTGGCTCTTGCAAGGAGATGAAACAGATGAAGTAAAGGCTGCACTATTAAATGGGGGAAAGCAGCACTGTGGAGATCCATCCGGAGGGCTCGCAGCATTCTCAGCATCCCCGAGCTGCTTGGGCAGATGGCTGCAGGCCTCCAGCCCTGCTTGAAGGAATACAAATGTGCGGCAGATACCGTTACCCAGCCCTGAGAGCAGTGTTAGCTTTCATCTAGATCGATATCCCTGCCTGCCTGTGTCTGAGGGAGCACTCAGCTGGCAACCCAAGCCTGGCCAAGAGGAGACACCCGCCGAGGCTCTGCTGCCTGCTCCAGACCGTGCCTGTCCGTCTGCCTCGGCGTGAGGCAGAGCCAGCGCCGACCGCAGCGCCGTTGCCGTGCTGTCGGACTCCATCATGCGTAAAATGTAATAAATAGGGCCATAAGCCTTTTACGAAGTCTATTTCCACTCTTGGATCCGGGATTTAATGCATGGCTGCTTAGAGAGGCTGAGGATTTCAGGGGTCAGCAAGGCTAATTGCACTGCTGGAATAAAAGGGCAGGATCCTGCGGGAGGAGGTGCCGGGGGTCCCAGCCCTGCATGGTCCTTGCCAGCAGCATGGGAAAGCAGTGGCCACGTGCGGTGGCTTGGCAAGGGATGTGGTCCCTTGGGAGCACTCCTCGGCTCGGCACTGGTGGCTTTTGGGATGGGGAGACCGTGCCAGCTGGGGAGTCATGTGCTGTGGGTGTTTGGTTTCCTCACTGCTCCATGGTGTCCCTTTGTGTCTGCCTGAGCACGTCTGGCTGGAGCGCTTGGTCTTGGATTACCTGGAAGCCAGGGAAAGCCTCAGTGGAGGCTGAGGTTCAGTGAGGATCGGGGGTGCCTGATGCAGGGCTCACTCGCAGCCTGCAGCATCTCCTTGAGCTGCAGAGGGGAGCTGGGTACCCACAGTGCTGGCTGGCCCCGACACCATGAATGTGGGATGTGAAGGGATGTGTGTGCTGGGAAGTGGTGCTGCCGGGCACACAGTCCCACCAGGAGTGGGAATGTAGCGCTGGGGCGAGAGCCAGGGGTACAAACCTGGCTGGGTGCTCTGGTGCTGGATGTGCACCCAGCCAGCACAGGGCTGGGGATAAGGACCTGGACTGTGCTTCCATGGAGGTGTCGGGGAGGGACGGATGGGATGGGCAAGCTTCACAGGGACACCCGGCAGCCAGCACAGCCCTGTAAAGAGAGGAGGACCCAGATGCCTGGAGGCTCCCAGGTTTCACCCTGTGCTGCTGGCCGCAGCAGACGGAGGATGCCAGCTCCGCTCAGTTACTTCCCTGGCTGATCCTGTCATCTCCATCTCTCACCAAGTGCTGAAGTCGTCATGGAAACCAGTATGGCGGCAGCATCGCCAGTGGCTCCTGCGGGATTTCGGCCCTGCCGTGGCGGGTGCCTGGCTCCATCGGCCACTTGTTGCTGGTGCTTATTCCTCGAGGGCATCGCTCTGGTGCTGGGCTCTCAGCGATGCACACACATGATCTGTTTCCTGGCCGTAGCGGGGCCTGATCCGTTAGTGTTCACCAATCCCAGAGAGCCTCGCAGAAAGCACAGAAAAAAGAGCCCCATAGTATTGCTATTAATAGTACCTGTTCAAAAAGTTATCTTTAGCAGCAATGTTCCCACCTTCATTCATAACAGCCATTCCACAGCCTCATTCTTCTCCTTGCTGTTCAAGTGGCTTTGAGGTAACCGTGATACCCTAGGGTCCCTGCTCACTCTATGCTTTCATCACTCACCAGTGTTTCATCTGGCTGTAAAAAGAGGTGGTCTGCAGACCTCTCCCTGTAGTGGGAAATGGAATGGGACTTTTTTTCCAGGGTTAATTTTCCTCTGGTGACTGTAACTCTGAACTCTGCTTGCCTTTGCCTCTCCTCCCACGTCGCTCCTATCCAATGAGACTGTGTCATGCCAGAGGCTTTCTCTCTGGAGTATCCCTGCTGGAAGTCCACTCTGGTGCTGGGATTTTGCTTGATCAGTGGTGGAGGAGTGCCTGAACTTGACTATCAGGGATGGAGTACTTTCCACTTGAATTTCAGTGGGTGTTTCCATAGGTTTCAAGCTGTGGTCTTCCCTTCCTAGCATCTTCTGTTTTCAGAGCTCATGCAGACTCCTGGGAGGATGCAGGGCTTTGAAAGAGCTTTCAAGGGTTCAGCCCACCGCTTTGAGGCAGCATCTCTTGCCACAGACAGGGAGAGGCCTATTTCTCCTGTTCTTGAGCTCTGCGGTCACAGAGTTCCTTGGGTTCCTGGGCTAATCTGTTCCTGCCTTTAACGAGCTGCCTCATTAAAGTGCTTTTCCCTAATAACCAACCCTCCAGGCTGGGTGAGAGGCTGGTGGTGGTTGACTGGAGACAACTGGAGACCTGCAGGCTGCAAAGGGCTTTTCCGGCTGCTTGCAGGGGTGCAGAATGAACACCAGCCCTCTCCTCCTGTGTGCTGCCAGCAAGGCTGTGAAGGGGGCAGCAGCCCAAAGCACCCTGAACCATGCCTTCTCCTGTGCTCCAGCACCAGATTTACTGGGCCCACAAACCACAACAGCACAGCTGAGGGGTTGCAGGTTGCACCGGGGAAGGCATCTGCCCTTGAGGTGCAGTAAACTGGGGACACTGGGGCTAAACTGCCCTGCTGTGGTCTTACTACACAATGTACTTATGCAGTGATGTGCTGTGCTGGGCCGCTCAACATAACCCTACGAGCCAAACTTGTGTGTGCACGCTGCCGCACAGGCATGCCTGTGTGCCTGCCGAGACATAATGAGGGGTTTTGAACTCGGTGCCTAGGAGTTGGGGCGGCTTGTTTTGATAAATGGAAGTGGAAATCTCCCTCCTGCCTGGTGTGGAGGAGTACGCACACAGCTTGCAGCAGAAGCCTCATGGGAGTATCCACCCTGTGGAGATCGGTCCTACCTGGTCCCCTGCCTCTGTGGTGAGCAGGGCACAGGGCTGGGAGCCCTCAGGGTGATGGCTTCGAAGGAGCAGATTCAGCAGTGCCTCTGGCAATGTGGCAGCATTTCAGGGCTGCCACAGCCCAGGCTGAGCCAGCTTGTCTCCAGGCCATGGTTTTTAGGGTGGCAATGATGCAAGGCAGGAAGGTGCAAGGTACCAGCGCTGCTGGAGCTGCTGTGTTTATATATAGCTGACCCACTTGCTGAGCAGGGGCTGCTGGTCCCTCCTTGGTGCTGCACTTGGGGGTGTGGGTATACTGGGGCTGCACCAGCACTGGGAGCACAGGCAGCAAGTGCCGGGGCTGCAGCATGCACTATGGAAGGGCTGCAGACACTGTCTGCTCCCAGGCTGTAGCTGTGCCGCAGCCTGCTTCCCCACACCCCTCCCAGCCTCACCCCCCACTGGCACCCCAGCATTCCCAGGGAAGGAATTGCTGCTGGTGCCCCAGCAGAGGTGGGAGGAGGCAGGAATTGCTGCTGGGGAGACCAGCTTGAGGCTTGCCTGGCTGTGCCTGAGCAAAGGTGTGATCCTCAGCCCAGGGCAGTGCTCAAGCCCCCATCCCAAGAGGCAGCCCCATGTCCTATGGTGTTATCCTGTCTCCCAGCCATCCTCTCCCTTCCAGGCAGGCCGGGGTGTTGGGTGCTCAATAGGCTGGCGTTTGGGAGCTGGAGTAGCCGCGTGGCTGCTCACCTCAGCTCTGCAAGGGCACATGTGTGCATGCATTGGTGAGGCAGGAACTGCAGCACTCCTGCTGGGGCCAGCTCCTGCTGCACGTGCTGGATGTGCATGTAGTCAAGCATGCCCTACACCGGTGCTGCCTGCATGCACCGTGTCCCATGCCCGTCCTGCTCTGCTTAGCGTGATGGGGCCTGAGCCCATGGGCTGGCAGGAGCACTGGGGTGCTGGGATGGAATAGCAGAGGTGCAGGGACCCTGTCCGTGTGCCATGGCACTGGGGAGCTGTGCTGCTCCCCAGGGATCACATCATCTCGAAGGCACAACCTGGTGCTGTGTGGTGGCCTCCCAGACCTGAATTCCTGCAGGGGACAGGGTATAAGATGCAGCTGAGCAGAGTAGGTGGCAAGAAGAGAGTGGCTGTAAGAGTGAAGGATGTAGCCCCACCATAGAACCCTAGAATCAGCTAGGCTGGAAAGACTTTTAAGGTCAAGTCCAACCTTTACCCCAGCACTGCCAAGTCCACCATGGGGTCACGTTCCCTTGGGCCAGAGGGCCCAGGAGAAAAGGGAGCAGTAAATTCATGCCCTGGACTACTCTGAGCACAAATCTTGTGTCTCCTCTCCTGCTTGGTACTGGTGGGGCTGTTCTGATCTTCAGGCATCCCCAGATCACCTCTCCAACTGCCCGATGCTGTTTGCAGTGGCTGCTGCCAGGGTACAAAGGGCTTGGAGGGACTCCTGGAAAACACTGGGCTGCCCAAGCATTGCCTCTTGGAGCCAAGCACCTGGGATCCAGCTGCTTCCCCAGGTTGGGAAGGAGATAACAAGAAAATCCCCTTCTTGTGTGGCTGGTGGAACACCACATGTGATAGCCACGGTGAGCAGAAAGGAGGAGGCACGCCTGCTCTGAAGTCTGCGCCCATGTGGGCCTTGGCTGGTTTTGGCTCTGGGATGGGGTGCATGGCCTCCTGCCTCTGCTGTGGCCATCCTGGTTATGGGCAGCCATGGGGTGAAGTGGGAAGGACTGACCCCTTCTGGGAGATTTTGTGTTGGAAAGGGGTGAGCCAGGTGGTCTCACATTTGATAGGAGAGGAGCTGGAAGCCCACAGAAGCAGCAAGTGTCAGAGCTGCCCCAGATGATGTTCAGAGCCACTCCTCAGGCTGACCCAACAGGTTTGTGCCCAGCCTGAGACCAACGCTCAGGGCAGAGCATCACAAGGGTGCTGGTAGGAGTGAGGACGGAGTCCGGTGCAGAATCACCCATCACAAGTCTGTAGATGGCAGGGTGCCTGAGCTCTCACCCACAGTGAGCTGCTGTGTGGCAAGGTGCTAGTGCTGGCATAGGGTGGTGGGTGCCATAAGAGCCAGGGACATGGCAGAGGGTGGTATGGGTGCACGCAGAGTGGCCTTGGAGAGACTACGGGACTCAACCCCGTTAACCCTGCAGCTTCCTCACCGGGATCAAGGCATCTGGCTAGGATGCTTTCCCGAAGAGAGCTGCTATGCATGCGTAGTTGCTCTGACAGGCTGAAGGGGACATGGTGTTCTCGTCTGAGAGCCTCTTGAGAGCCCTTTGGTGGGGTGTTTCCAGGGCTGTTGTGGTTGGCACACCTGCAAGAGCAGGTCCCCAAGGTAGGTCAAAGCAAAGCACTTGCTGCGGAAAGGGAAATTAATTATAGGTGCTTTGCTGCACTCAGAGCAACTGCAGGGGCTGATGTTTGTCCTGTTGGCCGATAAACTAATTGTAATGACAAAACCTCAACGAAAGCAATGCTCTTAAATGCTTTCTTAATTAATAATTCTCCATAATTACTTGACGTCAATGCCCAATATGAATTTCAGAGAAGGGAAGTTGCTGTTGAGTGCCCGATACCTTTGCTCCTCCAGTCTCCGTGCCTCAGTTCCTGCTGCCTGATGAATCCCACAGAAACGCTCAGGGAAGGCCAAGCCCAATGTTTTTAAAGGAAAACATTAAGTAGCAAAATAGTGATTATTGACGTGCGTGTCCACAGGGAAAAGAGGAGGGAAGCTGAGCCATTGCTCAGCCCTGCTGCTCGCTGCTGAGCAGCTAGCAAAGGATGGCAACGCTGACAGGCAGGCACCCAGGAGGGTGGCACCCATAGGTGACCCTTTCCTGCCCTTCCGGTGCTGGTGAGCCCCCAGTGGGGTGCTCTCCTGGGGACAGCATGGGGGAGAAGGCACTTTCCCAGGGAGTCCTTGTTCAAGGGGTCTTTGAGACCCTGCTGAGTGTCCTGCACCCATGGAGGGTCACCTCCCTCCCACAGGCAGCTGCCACATGCCTCTTCTTCCTCCTCCTCCTTCTCTTTCTTTTCCTCCTCCTCCTCCTTCCCACGGCCTGAAGGCAGCATCTCCTGACCCAGCACTGCCAGGCCTGGATGCATCACCAGCTGCATTGTACCGGGTGGGAGTCAGGAGAACCCTGTCCGGCTGCTGCTCAGTGGAGCCTTGGGAAGTCTGCCATTCACCCTCCCTGCGGTGCTCCTGCCTGCAGCACAGTGCCGGCAGGGTTAATGTCCTTCTCCTGCTCCTCCTCTCAGCTTCACAGCCATCTTAAAACCACTGGAGCTGGAGCTGTGCAGTCCCTGTTCCCACTCCTTTTACAGTATGGGCCGCTGGCTGTCCAGGGAGCCCAGCCGGCTCCTCCACGCATCCGACTCCTTTCCTTCTTTGGATGTCCTTGCGCTTGCTGCCCAGGCACAGCTCGCTCCCATGGGCCCCGTGGCCCTGGCGAGGGTCCATGGCCGGAGTGTGGGGCAGGGGGTGGCAGGCATGGGGGGAGAGTTTTGCAGAGGTTTCTCCAGGATGGCACTGGATGTGTGCCAGGATGAATGCCGGCAGCTCCCGGATATGGTTAGCACTCAGTGAGCCCTTTATCCTGGTAAATCCCTTGGCAGGCGTTAGCAAAATCCTCCTGCAGGGAAAGGTGGGAGAGGGTCACTGTTGTTAGCGGAGGAGGGTGGCACAGCCAGGAGACATGAGCTGGTTAGGGTGAAGAAGCCTGTTGCAGAGCATCCCGTCAGGGCTGGGGACAGTGCTCCCTCCAGCAGGACCTGGCACATGTCACCATCCCAAATGAGCTGTGGTCCTGGGTGGGCAAAAGCAGTGATGCCATAGGAGAGCCCCCCCAGCCCAGAGAGCTGCAGGCAGAAAGGGCAGAGCCTCCTGCAGCTCTTCCCCCATCTGCTACCCCTCACATCTGCACTCAGGGGTCCCGGGAGTGTTTGCTGGCGGCCGTGGGAGAGTTCCTGGAGCATGTGCTGCTGGTGCTCTCCTGATGGACAACAGCAGCACGTGCTTCTGGCTCAGCATCCTCAGCGCTCCCTGGCCTGTTACCCAAATAGCAGCTGCTGCCCAAGGGTTTATGCCCCTGTGAGCATGGGGAAAGCAGGGGAAAGGCCTCTGAGCTGAGGGGGGAGGCAGAAGCAGGGTGTCTGTGTGTCCCCTCTTGTCAGCACAGGGAGGAGCAGGTCATCCAGAGATCATGTTTGGGTTGTTTTGGGTTGCTGTAAGTCTTTGTGCACAGGATGGTCCCGAGCAGGGAATGAGGAGAGAAGGAGGAGCAGCCCCCAGAGACATGGGGAGGTCTCTTGATGTGCTGCCTTGTGAGCCCAAACATTTCCCCCAAAAGCAGGGCTGTTGCCATCTGTAAGGTCTGGCTGAGGGATGGAGACTGGCCAGCTCACCCTGAGTGTGGGGATGTGGTGAGGGTTGAGGAATGTTCATGGTCACAGGAGTCTCCCTGCCGTGCTGCTGTGGGTACCCATGGTCCATTGGCAGAAACAGTCTTGCTGCAGCCCCCATTGCAGTGGGGACACTCCATGGGCACCAAGGACCCATCAGTTGTAGGGTAGCTTTTCAGCTGCCCTGCATGAGCACAGTGAGGGAAAGACTGGCTGTGCTGAGGAGCCAGGTGGTGTTTCCTTTGGCTGGTGCCATGGGCATGGGGCAGGAGGCATGGCCGAGGCCGGCAGTGCTGGCAGCAGGGCTCCCTGGCCACCCAGGAGCGGGTGTCCTAGCGTGAACCGGCCTGCTGGGAGCGCCGGCGGCAGGAGGCAGGATGCCTGGAGTTCCCATCCTGCTTGGCCCTGTCTCAATGGGACTCAGTGCCAAGAGCTGGGGGGATGGCTGCTGCGAGCAGCCAGCAGTGCTTCAGCCCAGCCTGGCTTTCTGGCTGCGCAGGGGTAGTGGCTGGATTGCATTGTATCCCCAGTGAGTAAATACCCCCCATTCTTCCCAGATGTGGTGATGGAGGTAGCAAGCACACAGGCTGGGGCTTGATGGCTTAGGCAGCATAGCTCCCTGCCCCTCCTGCCTCTTGCACAGAGCTTTTGCTCTGATATTTTTTCTGGAGAGCATCAGGAAAGGTCCCAGGAGCTTGCTCTGACCAGGCAGGAGGCTTGTGGGCAGCTCACACCAGCTCTGCCGCCTCCTGGGATGGGTCTAACAGGACCATGACCTGGGTCAGCGCTGGGATTTTTGTGGCAGCATCTTTGGGGTCCCACTGAGTCCCTCCCCTTGAATGCTCCCCCACAGGAGCTTGGGCAAAGGAGCAGCTTGGTCCAGGGTGTGAGGCTGTGCAGGGCAGTGTGGGATCTGCTGCCAAGGCATGGTGCCATGGCACGGCAGCTCACAGCTGCCTGTGAGTGTGGGCAGCAGCCGGCAGTGTTTTACAGCATTCCAGGATTCACCCTCTTGCTCCTGCCTGTGCCTCAGCTCCATAGCAGCTGCCTTCACACCATGTCCCAGAGCTGAGCCTGGCAGGATTTCATGCTCTCCTGGGCATACAGGATGTATTTTCCATCCTCTTTTGCCTGCTCTACCCTGAGCATCGACTCATTCCCCCCAGCACCACAGTTCCCATCACAGAGGCTGCAAGTCCTCAGCAAATCTGGGGCATGTCTCCTTCCCTCTGGGATGTGCATAGAGGGACAAATCCTGGTGTGACCTGACTGTTTGGCAAAATCAATCCCTCTCTTGTAGTCCCAGGAAAAGAGTAAGTGCAGCCGGGTCGAGCACTGGCATCTGTGGATGGTTTGAGTTTCATCAGCAGGGAGGCAGCGCATCCTTTGCTGGGATGCCTGGATGCCACCACTGCTCTCACCAGGAACAGGAGGAATCTTTATCCACCCAGGCAAGACCTGCTCACGCCAGCACATCTCTGAACTGCTCTGGATGCAGAGTGGGGGGTTGGGACACGCAGCATTTCACCAGCAGACCAGCCCTGTTTCTCAGGAGACACACAGGGAGAAGGCTCATGGTTTATCCTATGCTCTGCACCCTGTTTAAGCCAATGGGAGCTTTTGCATTGGCTATGCACAGCCACGGGTGAGGGAGAGCGTTGGTGCAGGCCCCCCAGCTCCTCTCACACCACATCCAGCGGCTGGCAGGGTAATAAATGAGGAGTCTATATTTAGATGCAGTGTCTGGAGAGGCGTCATGGCTTTGCCAGCGGGTTTTACTACTGAGCGCAGGCAGGTTTCCCTGCTCCTCCAGCTTGGTGCCACCTTTGTGGAAAAGCTCCACGAGGACACCCAGCACCAGCTGGATAAACACCCCAAGCAGAAAAACTGACACCTGCAACAGGATCTTGGCACCCTCTGAGGGATGCTTAGAGCAAAGCATCCTGGGGAGCCTTGGAAGGAGCTGGCTTGGGGCCGGATTAGTTTGGCAAAGGCCTTATTTTGTTGCACAGGAGTTTGTAGTAAAGAAATGTGTTGCAGGGATGGAGCCATCTCTTGTGCCACCCCACACTGGTGTCAGCTCCCCCCCTGTACTGCTGCTGGTGCAGCCTGGTTGGCATCTCTTGTCTGTGCACTGGGCTGGCTGATCCCTCTCCCTTTTCCAGTGTCGGGCTCTGCAGCACTTCTCCCTCTCCGCAATCCCACCTGGGCTCCCTGGGCTGGACACCATCTGTAGCAGGAGCCCTGCAGCCTTGCTGCGGGCAGGCAGCTTCATCCCACTTCATCCTGCATTTCAGCACAGCATTGGTTATTGCTTCTAATCCATACGGTGCTGTATCCTCTGGCAGCAGCCTGGCTGCCCTGGCTGTGCCACTGGAGATGCTGGGAGCAGCCAAGGGAGGATAGGGAACATTTCCCTACCAGAGCCAGGGCTGCTGGGGCTCTGCTGACTCAATCAGTGGCATATGAAGTTCCCTGCAATCTGTGTTGAAATTTAAGGAGAGGTTGAAATGTTGTGCAAAGGACAAAGAGCCCTGCACACAGCTGAGCTGCAGATTTCCTGCTGTCTCAGAGTGTGAGGTTGGTACTGGCTTGGGAACGAGATTTGCATGAAGGTGCCTAATGCTTGGATCTGGGATTTTTCCCTCATTTTGCAACATGTCGGAGGCTGTTTGGAGCAGATGCTCTCCACCATGGGGAGAGTTTCTCTAGGCAAAGCTAAACACTGAGCCATTGCCATGAGGCATGAGTGTGTCTGAGCCAGCTGGTGACATGTGGTGACCAGCTCTACTTAAGGCCCCTTTGTGGCTCACAGCACTGTGACTGTTTCTCCAGCACCCCTCCAAGTGTCAATCACAGCAGATCACAGGGAACATTTTGCTTGGGTTCCTGCACCAAACTGAGGGTGCAGACAGGGGGGGAAATGCCAGCATGGGTACAGTGCTGGGCAAAGCTCACCAGCAATGGGGCAAATGGCCCCTTCTCCACCTCTACTATATCCTGGGGTTTGTATGGCACAGCTCTCTACTCCCAGCCATGCATAATGGGTGTGAGCTGTGCATTTATAACCTCTCCTCTGATTGCCTGTGGTACATGTGTGCACCGGCAAGACCAGGACACTTGAGGACACCTCAAGGACTGTGGAGTGTGCTAATGGAGCTGGTTCATAGCTGCACTGGGGAATAAGAGCACATGGTGCTGGGGGACAGAGAGCCCCCACTCCTCTTGGGGCAGCCCAGGGACGAAGAGCCCCTTGTGCACAGCGCACACAGCATGCTCAGAGCGGGGCGGAGGCACCGCGGGAGCCTGGGCTGCTGCCCACAGGGACTGGCAGCCGTTTGGGGAGGAGGAGGAGGAGGAAGGCACCTGACTGCCAGGCAGCAGTCCAACTAGTTGAAACAGCTCCCGTTGTGGTTTGCATAACTCAGCGTGGCTCGGCGGGCTCCGAGAACATGTGGCTCCTGCCGGTCGCCCATGATGGAAACCATACTTGCAGAGGAGCCGGGATGGGGAGCCCCGGGGTTTGCTTGCTGTGCCCATGCTCAGATGTGCAGGGGGGCCTCCTTCCCCTCCGGCAGCGTGTGAAGCTGGCTTTACTGCGGGCTCATCCTGCATGGCACAGGCAGGGTCCCTCCAAGGTGACATTGGAGGCTCTCCCCAAGGACATGGGGACGTGCTCCCACAAGGCAGCCTCAGACACAGGGAGCAGAGGCAGCAGAGAGAGACCGATGGTCTCTGTGGAGCAGGGAGATGGACCGGATAAAAGCCAGCGAGAGGCAGAGGTGATGGAGCTGGTAGCTGGAGCTGCTCACATGATGGGGGTGCTGCTGCCAGGAGCCGGGACCATTCAAAGTGCATGAAGGTGGCACACCAGGCAGGTGCCTTAATGCCTGCAAGCCATGCATGGAAATTCAGAACATCCGGGACACGGCCAGGGCAGAGGTGGAAAGGGTCCACCTGCATGCTGGAAAAGACCCTTGGCTCTGATGCTCCTGACCTGGAGATGGATGCTTGGTCAGATCAGTTCCTGGGCACCAAGCTGTTGGATCCAGGTTTCAGGTCTGGATTTCAGGCCAGCTTACCCTGGGGTCTCTGGCTTTATGTTGATCCTTGGGTTAGCTAGGGACAAAGATAGGGAGGAAAAAGGCTTGGGAGCAGGGTTGTGAGGAAGCTGGCGCAGGACATGGAGTGGTAAAAAGGGTCTGATTTAAGCATAGAAAGTCATGCTTGTGGGCTTCAATCCCACTGATTTGGGGGGGAGAGGGTTCCCAGCCACCATCCAGACCCTACCTGGGTGTGCGTCTCCAGTGTGCCCCTGGAGACTGTCGGGCTGGGGTTTCGGTGAGGGGAGAGGTGTGGTCCCTCGCAGGTGAGGATTTGGAACAGTGCAAAGCTTTGTGTGTGTGGGTGAGTGCCTGGATGTACATGTGCTCCCGAAGGAGTGTTTTGCCCTCGAAGGGATTTGTTGATCTGGAGATCTCAGTGCAGTT
The DNA here is from genome assembly GCA_002631895.1 of Agapornis roseicollis. Classification (NCBI taxonomy): domain Eukaryota; kingdom Metazoa; phylum Chordata; class Aves; order Psittaciformes; family Psittacidae; genus Agapornis; species Agapornis roseicollis. The sequence goes on along the minus strand of NDXB01015383.1, from coordinate 254,521 downwards.
TCTTTCCGGGGTGAGTCAGTTGTCTGTGGGGCGGGCGAGGGCAGTGCCCAGTCCCGGTGCTGGGAAAAGCTTGGAGGAGCAGCAGAGGTGGCAGCAGTGGCTTCAGGCTGCAGGTCCCCCAAATGCTGTCTGCAGAGCCGAAAAGCAGGGACAGAGCTCCCAACCCCGTGTCCCCAGGAATAGGTGTCCTTGTTGGGACTCCGGCCGCTTCCCAGGACAGTATCAGCGCTCCAATGTGGATCCGGGCACAGCAGAGCCCTGTGACGGTTGGTGCAGTGCGGGGAAATCCCCGGGCCAACAGGTTGTGCCAGTGAAAGCACGGCGGGTGCTGGCAGCAGCACGGGAGCCTGGAGGTGCTGCTCTGGGATCATGCCTCCACCACCACCTTGTGAGCCATGTGCATAGCCTGTGGTCGTGGGACGTGCTGTGACCTGCTCTCATTTCACCTTCCCGTGCCTCAGTTTCCCCTCTGTAATAATTGGAATAGTATCAATACCGTTGGTGAGTTAATACCAGCGATTTCTTAGCACTGATGATGGTCAACTGGAAAATGTGCTGCTGCTGTTCAGTATTTCCCTTCCACACCATTTTTCTAGGTGGTGAAGGGGTGATGCAGCCATACCAACTCTCTGCAGTTTTGGGGTGCTGGGGGCAAGCCCAGGACGTGGCAGAGCCCATGCCATGCCTGCTCACCAGTGCTCAGGCTCCCTGCTTTCCTTTCACTGGTTTTCCCAGGGAACACAGGCAGAGTCGTGCCCAAGCAGAACTGAGGGGTGGCCAGGTTGGGTGGTGATGCATCTCCTCCAGCCAGGGCACCTCCAGGGGACCCTGGTGATGGGGAGCAGTGAGCTGCCAGCAGCACTGCAATGCCCTGGGGTGCCAGGGCCCCATGCAGGGCAGATGGCAGGAGCTGGCAGCAAGGGGATGTGCAGCAAGGGGTGGCCAGCAGCACCTGCCTGCCTGGCAGGGGAGGGCTGGGCAGGGCTGGTGCTTCTACCCCACCAGGATATGGGCCCAGGCATGCAAGGACAGGCCTGGTGGGAGGGTACAGACAGATCTGAGCAGTTTTGCCTTTTCCACAGTGCTTTTCATCTTCGAGGCCTCGTGCCTCCAGCTGAAAACTTTAATTTTGGGCTGGGCACAGTGGGGGCTCCCCAAAGGCCCCCCAGCAGAATGGACAGCACAGCTGGGGTCTGGCAGGAGGAAGGGTCCGATGAGGGCCACAGTGGTTGATGATGCTACTGCATCATTGGTGGTGGTGCCCTGAATGCCTGTTGCAGCAGAGCATCAGGGCTGGGCCCGTTGGGAGGTCAAGCTAATGCAGGAAGATCCTCCTTGCTCCTTCTTAACCCCAGCTTGAACCTTCCCAATCTCCCACCGCGTCCTGATTAGCACTAAGAGGCTGCTTTGCTGCTGGCAACATGGACAGCACTGAACAGTGCTGGGCACTGCAGTGTCTTCCATGGTGGGAATGGCTCAGCACCTCTGAGCTTTAGAACAAACCTTGCAGGCAGCAGGAAGCACACTTTCCTTTCTTCCTTGCCTGCCACTACTGTGGCAGTGACTGGGAGTGCTCCTGGCCAGGGACAGGTGGCCCAGAATGTTCCTGCTCTGTATGGTAGCGTCAGTGAGGTTTGAAGAGGCACCTATGGCTCAGGAGGGTGAGGAGCATCCTGCCGATGAAGGCCACAGACCTGGCAGAGGGTTAACACCAGGCTGTGATGTCCCACAGAGAGCAGGTTCTCTCCACCAGTTCTCAGATGTGTATGTAAAGGGACAGCATTGGGGCCAGCTTTAACCTCAGCTTCCGTGTCACAGCCATGGATCTGCTGACATGGAATGCCAGAATGCTTTGGGGAATTACACAGTACAGTTGTACTCTTGGTTGTACTCCAGTACAACCTGCTTCCACGCTTGCTCCGTGCTGCCTGCCCATGGACCTCAAAAGCCTCCTGCTTCCCCACAGTGCCTGTGCCAACCCCCAGTGATTCCCAGGACCATAGGCTGTAGGTCCCAGCAAAACCAACAGGAGCTTTCCAAGCACAGCATTGCAGCAGATCCCAGGCTGTGGCCATGGATAGGGAGCATGGCTTGGGCTAGTCTTGCCTGGACAGCTCTGGAGCTGGAGTGGGAGCCCAGTGTGGCACCACACAGTGAGGATGCACTCAGCAGCTCTGCTTTCCTCCTTGCGCTGCTGCAGGTTCAACCTCACTCATGGTGTGGAGAGCTGCAGGGACTGTTGCTTGCATCCTGGCAGGGATTTGCTCCTGCAGCCAGCCGAGAAGGCTGAAGAGCTGCCAGTGCCAGTACAGACAGTGCTATGGAGCTGCACTGGTGTGAGCTGTGACAGGAGGATGTTTGCAATATCCTCTGGACAGAAAGGGTGTCGTGGAGCCCCTTCAGCCCAAAGCCTGTCATGTGGCTCTGGCTGCCAGGACATCCGAAGAGGAAGGTCTGAAAATAATCGCCCCCTCATGTTTTCCTTTCAAAAGCAGGGAGTTGTCAGCATGGGGAATTTTTGTGACCAGCAGAGCTGGCTAATAGTCAGCCTCTCATGAGTCAGTGGTCTCAGGGCCACACTGGCCTTGGCCTCTGCTGGCATCCTCTGTGCAGAGCCTCTTGAGGTTGCCGGGCTGTTGCCACCTCTTGTTCCGTCCTTGCCCCATGTGTTGTAGTGGGGAGGTGAGCATCATGCTGGATTGATCACAGCTGCCTGCTCCTGGCTGTGCTGCTCTGCCCACAGCCAGGGCATCGCATGGCAGGGCTGGAGATGTCTCAAGCTGATGGAACATTTCAGTTCGCACTGTGGTTTTGTACCCGGCTCAGCTCGTCCGTTGCTGTCTGTTGGGCCTGTGTTTGGCTTTGGGGCAGGTAACAAGGAATCTCTTAGAAAACACCACTAAGGTTCAGGACCATGCTGTCCCCTGCCTGATGCCATTGAGCCGTGCCAGTCCCATTGCCTGCAGCAGTACCCATGGCTGACGGGAGCAAGGCTGGCAGCTGCTGGCACATGCGTATTTTGGGGTATTGCTCTGTGCTGTGCAGGGATCAGCATGCAGTGGGCAGTGTTTGCTGGGCTGGCATGGGGTACTGCTGTTTGGCTCGAGGGGTGCAGGATAAAGCTGTCACACTGTTACCAGCATGCTATGTGTGCCCAAGTGTGCTGGCACTGCCAGGACAGACCTCTGCCTGGCAGACTGTATCCTGGAGATATGGCAGCAGCCAGCACAGCTCAGCATTGGCAGCAGCCACAGTTAGCCTGTGTTGTTTCCATTAAGCAGTGTTGAGAGAGAAGTGTCCCTCTTTGGGAACAGCCTGTTCCCTGCTCTATCTGCTGTCCCTCTCCTTACACAGGGTGAAACAACGGTTCTCCTTTTCTGCCCTTGTGTGGTGCTTGGCAGTGCTGCCTGTATGGTGGTGGTGCTGGAGGGTGACATGGTGGGGAGGTGCTTTGGGCTCTCTGTGGGGCATCCCCAGCTCTGCTGTAGCACCAGTGGGTCCTGCAGCCCTGGGCTGGTCCATCCCAGCTCTCAAACAGAAATCAAGTGGATCCTCTAATTTGGAACCCAAATGAACAGCTCCCAGATTTAGTATGAACATGCAGCTCTGTAACGTGTGATTTACTTTGCTGCTGCCTTTCTTCCTAAACCAGACGCACCTTTGTTTGAAGTGTTCCAGTAGAACGTTGTTTATTCAGGGCATTATTACCAGTATCTCAGGCTCCTTTTTTCTATCCTGTGACTCAAGGATAGTTTAGTGCAATTTCTTCTATCTTTCCTCCATATCAAAGATATCCTGGCAAGTTCGTGTTTATTGTTTGTGGTTAATGGTTAATATTTCCTATTACTGGCAGCTCATAGTTGATCTTAATTACACCTTCTAATGTAAGACAAAAGTCAGTAACTGAGACTGTGTTGAGGCTCCAGCTCAGAGCCTGACATGGGGCACCCCTTGCTCTGCAGGTCATGGGCTGCATTGACATTGTGGCTGCCCCACACGTGTTGGTGTGGGGTGTTCCATGTGGGGTGCTCAGCGCACCGCTGCGGTGGCTCCCACGTGCACAGCAATACAGACAAGCAGCAGTTGTTTTTTGAGCACTTAGAGTGGAAGAAAGGATCAGCCTGCTATTTATTTTGTCCAGCTTTAAATGCTGGTGCTGGTTTTTCCTCTTGCTGGCTGGGCTGAAGTGTTAAAAGAGATTAGTGGAACTAAAAAGAAATTAACCATCAACCATCAGTGGGTGAAATGCCCTGCTTCTAGCAGGACAGCAGGATGTTGCATGCCTCTGTGCAGACCTGGGAGCTTGGGATTCCAAGCTCCTCTTCCCCCCAGACTAGGGAGCAGGGTGAGGGAGCAGGAGCCTGCTACAGCACAGCCCTGCCTTGCACCCCTCATGCCTCCCTCTGCCATGCCCCATCAGTATGTTTGCAGGCAGGATCCCTGCTGCCTTCACTGCCTCCCAAGCAGGGACCACTTGCCTTGTACTTTGGGGCTCTTGGGCTATAAATATCAGGGGGTGGCGAGGGGCAGCTGGGCCAAGGCACAACCCGACACCATCTCTCCCTCATTCACAGTGACATTTTGTCAAATGCCAGCGGGGAGGGGGTTGCTTATCTGCTGGCACACACTCTGGTGACCTTCACAGCTCTGGCCAGGTGCCTCCGTGCTGTATTTACACTTATTTATAGCTCTCTCCTCCATCCTCACCTCTGCTCTCCTTGCCGGTACTAGAGAGGGGTACACACCCCACAGTGGTCCCTCTGCACTGGGAGGGAGCAGGTGCATCCTTGGGGATGATGAGGGGCTGGCAGCATCCAGTTTTGCTGCTCCAGAGTATGGCCTGACCTGCGGGGCTGCGTTTGGCCCTGGCATGGGTCACGGTGGCTGCATGCCCCCATTGCCTGCTGGGCTGGCCGGGGAGAGTGCTGGGGGCCTGCAGCCCCTGAGCAGGGCTTCCACCGCCTGAAGCAGGGAGCGTGGTGTGCAGCGGTGTCCAGCGCTGCACCAGCCAGCCCATGCCGCCTGCTCGGGTAGGAGTTCATCCCAGTGCCCGGCTCCCTGTGTGGCTGTAATCCCTGTTTCAAGCAGTCCGTGATTGCGGATTTCCCTGATAAGACCAGACTGCTCCCTCCAGAACCCCTGCACAAGGATTTTATTTCCTTTCTAGAGACAAGCCTGGGGTGAGGGTGAGGAGGGGGAAGCTCCCCGGCTGGCCATGAACACAGGCACCCAGGACTGCTGCTGCCCATGCTGCCAAGGGAGGGCTGGCGGGAGCCGGCATTTCGTGTTCTTGGCATTTCTCACCTTCTGCTGGGTTGGGTCCCGGCTTAAACGCTGCCGGTTAATGTGGGGCTCTGTCTCCAGCATGTGTGGATGTGTATTTATCCCCTCATGCTTTGGGTAGGAGGCTCCGTGCGGGGCTGAGTCACCGCTTCGGCTCCTCGGCGAGGATTTGTGCTGCCTGTTTCTGGCTGGTTCCTTCAGCGCCTTCTTTTCCTCCATGCAGCAAAGCGGCGTGTGAGTGACAAGGCACTTGCAAAGCATCCTGGGGCCATGTATGCGGGCAGCAATGCAAATCTGCCCTGCCAGGTTGAAACAGGATTAAGTTCCCTCGCGGGTGCTGCTCACATCCAGCACCGCTTGCCCGCCGGCTGGCACGCTTCAGAAGCTGAGGCGCTCGCGGCCTCGCTAAGCACGAGCACGATGCATGTGCCATTGCCTGGTGCGCAGATAAGGGTGATGGTGAGGAGGCAGGAGAGGTGGCCATGAAGGAGAGGGGAGAGCAGGGGTGGCCGTGAGGGAAGATCGTGGGAGGAGAGATGGGTTGGCCATGGGGCATGAGAGGAAATCATGAGGGGACAGGAGAGGTGGCCGTGAGGGGAGAGGGGAGATCGGAGATCATGAAGAGGCAGGAAGGACAACCATGAGGGATGAGGGGAGATTGTGAGGGGAGAGCAGGGGCAGCCATGAGGGGAGATCATGAGGTGAGAGATGGGATGGGTGTGAGGAGAGATGGTGAGGGGACAGGAGAAGTGGCCATGAGGAGTGAGGGAAGATCACGAGGGGAGTGGTGAGGTGATTGTGAGGGGAGATCATGAGGCGAGAGCGGGGGCAGCCATGGGCTGTGAGGGGAGGCCATAAGAGTAGATCTTGAGGGGAGGTAAGGGGTGGCCATGAGGGATAGGGGCAGCAGATGTACAGTGAGGGTCCACCATGAGGGGGTAGATGCAGGGTGGCTGTGACTGGAGATCTTGAGGGGCAGCCATGAGGGGAGGTCATTTTGCCCTTAGTGACGTGGTTTAGTGGTGGGCTTGACAGTCCTGGGGTTATGGTTGGATTTGATGACCTTAAAGGTCTTTTCCAACCTGGTTGATTCCGTGATTCTAATTGTGATTGCGTTTCTGCTAGGGCTGAGGTCAGAGCTGGCTCATGCTTTAAAGGAAGATGTCTCTAGGAGGAGGCCATTCCCCCACATACCCTTCACCTTTCAGCTTTGGTTTTCAAGTGTGGTGTTGCTGCAGGGCTCTCCTGCTGCCGCAGGGGAGGGATGCTGAGGCTCGGGCTCCTGCTGCCCCTGAGGATGTAGGTGTGTGGCACGGGGGCACCTGTGGCTGCCTGGGCCTCGCTGTTCCCCGGTGCAGGGATCCATGGACATGATGCAGTGAGCTGCCGGCAGCTTGCTGGTCTCAGCCATGCTGCAGCACACACATACCAGGTGTCTGGGCTGGAGGATGCCTCCGAATTTCTGAGCATGTCTCCATGGGTGTTTGCTGGCTGCACACCAAGAACCCATGGCTGATCTTCCTGCAAACTCTCGAGTAAAATTAGAACAAAAGTTCACTCCTCTCCCAAGGCAGCAGGAAATGCAAAGGGTGGGAAAAGGGAAAGTTAGGGCAGATGAGGTCCAGTGCCCGCAGGCAGCCTCCCCTCACCACTGCCACCCCTGCCTGGGCAGGGGGCTCGGTCCTGCCCCAGCCCTGCAGCTGGGCCTGTGCTCTCAGTGCTCAGTGCTGGACTAGCAGTGCTCTAAGTGATGGATTCCCACCATGGACTCAAGTCCTTAGGTGGCTGGGCTGGTTACATGACCCTTTGGAGCAGAGCAGGGTGGTTGGGGCCATGGCTTCCTGCTGGGATGCCCTGTGGGTGCCCATGGGGGTGGCTGCGCTGAGCAAAGGCTCTCCCCACTTTTTGCAAGGAGGAGGGGGACTGGGACAGGCAGAGTTGAGTCTGGGGCACTCCTGACCTATGCTTGCCAGGCACCTTGCGGCATCTGCTGCCGGCCACTGCCTCGGGGTGGCTCCACACAGTGGAGTGCCAGGGCACTCCTGCCTAGAGGGTGCCCAGAGAGGGCAGCTCAGCAGCGTTGGATTGCAGGAGTTTATTTTTACCCAGCCCTGTTGCCAATGGGGACATGTCACATCTGTGGAGTTGATCAAAAGACATCCCGAGCACTGGTGTCAGCTGCTCCTTGTGATCTCAGCACCAGGATCTTTTCCCTTGTGGCATATCAAAAGGAGCAGGAGAATTTGACTGCTCTGCTATTTTTAATTGAACACGCAGACACACACACACACACACACACACACACACACACACACACACACACACACACACACACACACACACACACACACACACATATATCTATGTACGTATGGCTTTTCTAAAAATAAAAGCCTTTGCCTGTGTTCCCATGGGAAGATTTGGGGAGAAGTGGGAGCCAGAGTTGTTGTGAGATGTTTTCTGGAGCAGGCACAAGAGAAAGGAAAGCAGGAACAAGCTACAGCAGGTAAGGGGCACATCTGAAAGGCCAAAGGACATCTGACCCCAGAGCAGCCTAACATGGGCACGAGCAGAGGGAACGAGAGAGCTAAGGGAAAGGTAACTGTGTTCCCCAAAGCTGGCAGTGAAGAGGACAGGGACTCTTGACCTAGTGCATGTGCTCTGACCACCCAGGGAGCAAAGGTCTTTGCAGGGCAGGTTTGAAGAGCCTTTGCCTTGGGGGCCCACAAAGAGTATCCAAATCCTGGAGCTGCATAGACTCTTCCTGTGCCCAGTATACGTGGTGGTACCACACTCATGGATGTCTACCTGATACACCTCCAGCAACACGGTGGAGGGAGGGTGCTGGGGAGAGCATCCCCAAGGCCTGCTGTGGCCATGGCACGTTTGGGCTGGCAGTCCCTTGCCAGGACACAGGCTATGAAACTGCTCTCCCCTACCTTTGCTACATCCTCCAAACTGCTCACCCTTTCTTCCACTGCCCTTAGGATGGGACAGGGTGAAAAGCAGATGGGAAATGCAAAGTGGGAGCGGGTGTGTGCGCAGGAGTGTCTTCTGGTACGGCACAGGGTGTCCTAAGACCAGTGGGGAGCATGGCACATGGGCTGCTCAGCCTATGGGAACACAATCAATTATCCCAAATTATCCCAACTAAAAAAATAACAAAACAAAAAAGAAGAGAGAGAATGCTGTCTTTTCCATTCCTGCAGCTCTGTTTGAAATTCCTTTTCCTTCCCATTGAGTGTTGGAGAAGACCCTTCCAGGGCATTTCAGGAGGGGAGGCCCCATGTTCTCCTGCCCCTCTCTCACATGCTCAGATGTTTGCCTGCTCCAGAATCCATTAGCTCTGTAAATAAACTTGCTTCCCTCATTGCCAGAAAACTCCCCCTGGACAGCCAATGCCAGGAGGAGTCACACTAGGCCTTTCCCCTCTGCATTTGAACCTGGATGCTGGGGGCAAAAACAAGCCTGACCTGAGGACTTCGTGCAGGCAGGGCCATGCTGGTGCCAGACCTTGCTTCCACTGGTGTTGGGTACAGTCACAGGGCTTTGGGAGCCAGGCAGAAGCAGGGCAGGTCCCAGCTTCTTTCTGTAGTTAAATGGAGATTCTTAGTTCAGTTTTTGGGCTCACATTGCCCCATGTGCACTTGGACATCTATTTGTTTCTGTGCTGTTTTTCTCATCCTGTATGTGTGATGTGAGGATCAGGGTTTGTATGGCCTTGGGATATGCAGGGTGTTCAGCTTCACCAAGGGACTATCCCCAAGCGCTTCAGTGCCATGAAGTGGGGACAGGGTATCAAGAAGCCATGGGGACTGGGTGTGAGTCTTCCCTCTAGAGCCTGGTCCCATGTGTTGCTGTCTTGTGCTCCCAAGTCTGTCATGTTGCTTGCTCTGTTATTGCTGATTCCCAGGGCAGCTGGATAACCCTGGATAGCACCCTTAGGGCACCAAAGGCAGGAATAGCTTCAATTTCCCCTAAGAGCACAAGCTGCTTTGCCACAGCCCAGATCCTGTGCTATGAGCATCTGCTCACCAAAGGAGATGAGGCTTTTCCCATGCTGATGCTGCTGTTTTGACCCCTGACACAAGAGGGACACTTTGGTGGCAGTTGTGGGGTGGCTTTTGGTAACCAGCAGTGCCAGTGCCACACTGAGCAAACTGATTTGCAAGGTGTGCAGGAAAGATGTGCAGTGGAGAGGTGCTCTCCACACTCTGCACTGCGGTGTAATTGCTTCTGGAACTGCTCGCCAAAGCTTATTTGGAAGAGGGTCTGGGAAATGGGCTTGAGTGGGAGCGACAGCATGGGAGGAGATGGCTGCCTATGCAGAAGGCTGCTGCTGCCTGTTGTTGCCTGCCCCTCAGACTCACCACCTGTCTCTTCTCTCCCCAGTACGAGGTGTCTGGTGAGGAGCACCTCTACTCCGACTTCCCTGAGATTGATTTGTCTCAGCTGGATGCCAGTGACTTCGACTCAGCCAGCTGCTTTAGTGAGCTGCAGTGGTGCGGAGAGCACTCAGAGACCGACTCCAGCCAGTACAGCACAGATGACTCCGAGCTGTTCCAGGTACTCCCATTCTCCTGGTACAGGGGACCCCGGGATGGAGGCAGGAAGAGGGCAGGGGAGAGGGAGAAGGAAGGAACACACGTAACTATTAATAGGTCCTCCCCAGCTGATTAGTGCTCCATTAATTTCTGCACCAGCTCTAAATGGGGCAAGCAATGTAAGGCTAACGAAGAGCTGGATGAACAGAGGAGGCTGCTGAGCCAACTCTCCTGTGATGTATTATTAAAAAGGAGCTGGAAGAACTACAGCTGGTGTGCAGCTTATCCTGTTCACCCCCCAGGATACCTGAGCTGTGGTGTGGGACAGGAATGTTCGTTTTTTGGGAGCAAAAAGCAGCCCCTTCCCTGGCTCTCCAGCTTTGGCATCCTCCCTGTGTTTGGCTTTGGGTCCCTCTGGCAGAGGGTGGCTGGTTTCTGTCCTCACCAACTCTGGGTTACATTTTGGGGAGGGAGGAGGATTTATATTTAAACAAGGGAAAAAAAAAAACCCCATAAAAACCCCCAATATTTTCTAACCTGCCCACAATAACAACCCTCTGGCTTTTACGCTGTGCTGATGCTGTGCTTGAAAATGGTCCAGTCCAGCTGAGGGACCTTCATCACGAGATGCATATTTTCCGCTGAACTTCCTGGGGAAAAGATAAACAGAAAAGAAATGCAAAAGACAGGCCCATTAGGAGCAGTGGAGTATGATGAAATGTATCCCACTGAACTTGTGTGCACAGTGCTCTTAGGCCAATAACAGGAGGAAAAGAAACAGAGCCAAAAATGGAGCATCCTGCTGCCTTTCCCCGGAGCCTGCTCTGGTAACTGCGAGCAAGGTTAGGGCATGGAACAAAAGATATTTAATTTTCAAACAAGATGAGAGAAACACAGGAGGCTGCATGCAGGCCTCTTTGTGAGCCTGAATTTACCCCTGTGCTAATTTTGTAGCTGATGTTAGCCTGCTTCTTGTTGGACATGGTTTACATTCACAATATGATGGAGGAGGACCAAATAGAAGAAACTCCTGGCTTGCTTCAGCCATTCCTCAGCTTCTGCATTCTCTTCTGGGCTTTTGCATCGTATTTCCAGTATGAAAAGGGGCTCGTTGGGCTATGTGGGACTGGGAGGGCACAGGGATGGCAGGAGGTGCATCAGGCAGGGTGAAGCCCAGATGGAAAAAGGGGCCCGATGGGGCAGGTTGAGGTAGTGGGCAGGGAGGAGGCAGGAACAGCCAGTGGCCCTGCTGGGCCCAGTGCAGCCCCAAACACTCACAAATCTCCTGTCAGCATCCCCAGGTCATGCTGTTTGCCAGAGAAAAGAGATCAGGGGACCTGTAATATAAAGCCTATCTCATTCTGGGGGCAGTGCTCTGTCAGTAGGGCTCCTCACAGAGCGCCAAGTGCAGCCAGCTTTAAGTATGAGGGCTGAGAGCCCCTGTTGAGCCAGAGGTGCCTGTGTTTGGGGGCTTTTAGTGAAAGCAAAACCCATACTGCTTGTGCAAGTTGTGGCATCTGGCCAGCAGTGCAGCCTGGGATGAGGTTCCCCTCTGCCCTCTTGTCCACTGGGCAGCCCTGGGCCAGGCTTGTGACTCTTCACATTTTATTTGCCTTCCCCATCAGGAGAGCTGCAAATAACTGGTTGTGCCCTCTTGAGCCTCCCCAGCCTCACAGGCTCGCATCCTGGATGGATGCTGCTCCTGGCTCCGCTCCCATCCTGGGGGAATTTGCAGCCCAGAATCAGGAGGATTTGGGCTAGGAGCCTTTTAATCACAGATCCTTTATCTGCTGCTGTTTGCCCCATGGTGGGGTGGAGACTACTGTTGGGAGAGAAGATGCTCTGACTCATTATTTTCCCACTGCGGGTGCAGGGGGAGATATTGATGCTCCTGTTCAGATGGATCTCTTTCTTCCTGATCCCATCCTAGTGTGCTTTGGAAGAGCTCTCCCAGATCCTCTGTGGGGTCACTGGGAAGTGTGGGTGCTGGTGTGGCATCACCAGCCCTTCTTGCCTCTGGCCCAGCATCCTGCAGTCCCTCTGCCCAGCCTAACTCTCCCTCTCTTCTTTGCCTGTTCCTTCCAGATAATAGAGAGCGAGAATGAAGCGCTGCTGGCAGCCCTCACCGAGACATTGGATGATATACAGGGAGATGACATGGGCCTGGCTGCCTTTCGCACTATGGAAGAGGGGGACACGCTCAACCATGCCTACACCTCGCCTGCCCCCTCCCCCAAACCCACCGCCCCGGTCACGGGGGGGCCATCCCCGGCCCCCGAGTTTGATGAGCTGTCTCTAGTAAGAACCCACTTCCTACTGTTTAAGGTGGATTTGGATGAGCCCCTGATAAGCCGGCTGCATGGGTATGATAGGAAGCAAAGGTCTGAATTTTTTCATTCTAGGCTTAAAACTCTCTTTAACCGTCAATACCAAAGCATATACTTGTATTGTATACGTATACATGTTCTGCATCATTGCTGTCACCTCCATCACCATCCTCACGGGAACAAGCTGTGTGTATACAATTATATATATGAAAGGGGTGGGGGTGGGTGTTGAAGGGGTGGGAGCTGCTTTGGCAAGACCCACATCTGCTTTTAATGGGATGTGCGGATGTGGGGCTGCCTGGGGGTCTCCCCTACTGCATCCCAGCTCCGTGCCCATGGGAATGGTGGCTGTTCCCATCCAGCTCTGCCTTGAGACCGAGCTGCCCGCTGCTCTCGCAGGAGGGACAGAGGGGGCTCGGCCTGAGGGACAGAAAGCCCATGCCCTTGGCTTGGGTTTGATCCCCCATGCTTTCTATCACAACCCCCTCGGGCTGTGTGACCTCCAGTGTCTACAAATGTGGTGAGCTCTTGGTTCCCTGCAATATCAGGGCTCCAGCCCTGCTGCCCGCTCCTGGCCAGAGCTAACTGGCAGCACTTGCTGCAAACCACCACCATCCCCAGCTCGCTCCCTCCTGCTGCTCTCGGTCCCCCGCAGGCACCCCCAGCCTGGCCCCGGGGTGTCCTCAAAAGCCGGGGCTGTGATGGGGAGGAGTGACATCCAGTGGTGAGAGCGTGCATTTCCACTGCCCTGCACAGGGGGGTATATATCACACATGACATGTATGTGTATATATAGGATGTATACGTTGCAGGGGTGGGGGGGAAAGGGTGCTGGTTGCTTCCACCAGCAGGAGCTGCACGCCTAAAGCTGTGGGTGCCCTGGTTGATGTTTCCCAGCAGACCCTAATCAAGGCACCCCCTATTTCTGTCACTCCTTAAAGTCCCCCCGGTGCCTGCCCTGGGCCTCTGTGCCCACTGGCCAGCACGGGAGCCCCAGATGTGTCTCCTTCATGCAGTTCCCTTGCCCCTACACAGTCATCTTGCTGTTGAGCTGTTGTCGCCTTCAGTTGTTAGTGCGACATGGGTGGAATGTGAAATGTTATTGCTGGGTGTGGGGTATGGGTTTTTTTCCTCCCCTAACCAAAAATGAGTTTGAGTAGAAAAATATGATATGAATGAAATGAATATGAACATGAATATGAAAATATGACCTTGCCATCAGATGTGATAGCCCAGAGAAAACCCCACTCCCACCACTCATGGGCTTGACAGAGCATGTTGGGGAAGATCCTCAACAGGTCACACAGGGGCTTGCATCTGCAAAAATCCTTGAAAGCCCAGGCCTTCTGGATGTTTTGGCTAAATGAGCTTTAGATGGGACCTGAGCGAGCTGTCCAAACCCATCACTTATACCGAAGTAAAGACTCTGTCACCTCGGGTCAGAACTGGTAGAGTGAGAAGTTTGGATACCACAGCAGCTCCTCTGTGAGATGAGAGTAGGGATGCCTCTAGGAAGTAAATTCCCTCATGTCTCCAACACCCCAACCTGCTCGGGGGTCCCTGGGGATGTGGGTGAATGCTGTGAGACCCCTTCAGGGCTCTCCACTGGGATGTGGGAAATGCCTCCCTCTGGTTTTATTTTTCCTCCCCCATTTTTGTGTCGCACGTTCAGCAATGGACGTGCCCAGTGCAGTGTGAGCCGGGGGGGCTGCGGCCCTGCCGGCACTTTCTCCTACCCTCACTGCGATGCCGACTCCTTTTCTTGCCGCTTCTCTTTGCAGCTGAAGAAGTTGCTCCTCTCTCCATCACATGTGCCCCCGAGCTGCGAGGCACAGAGGGACGGGAGCACCCGGCGCCTGGGGACCCCTAAATCCCGACCCACACGGCCCTGCACAAAGGTACTTCTGCAGCGGGCAGAGCTCGAGACCACCCAGTGCCCACCTTTCATGAGCCACCCTACGAGAGGTCACCAAAGGGTGGTGTTGAGGAGCATGGATAGACTGAGCTGGGGCAGGGGCTGGGAACAGGCAGGGACCGTACCACCAGCACAGCAGTGCATAGTGTTCCTGTCCCTGCCTGTGCTGGGGCTGCTCAGAGAAACCTTCAGACTTTGTGCTGGGCTGAAAAAGGTCTGGATCTCATTTGCACCCTGTGAGGTCAGGCCTCTCCTGGCTCCCCTAAGCACTGGCTTGTGAAAGCCCTGTGTGCTCCCTGGTTGTCCAGGTCCTCAGTCACCTGCAGCCCAAGAGAGGAGCCATTGTATGGGGAGAGCCTTCAGAGCTGACCCTGTCGCTTAAGATAATCTCCTGAATCCCAGCAGCAGTTGTCATCAAAGATTTTTCTACTTTGCTAATGGTAATTGTGCATTAGGCCCAGTAAATTAGATTGCCTGGGAAGAGAAGCAAATCCCTCCTGGAGAGAAAGAGCATCATTGCATGCTGGCTGCTGGGAGTGCCCAGTTATCCCCTCTAGGATGTGAGGTTGACCCCAGGCATGTCAGGATGTTGGGGGGCTGGAACCAGGGATTTGAAGATGTACAGTGGCTCTGTCAGTCTGGGGGGGCTTCTCCCCCTGTGCCTGGTGCTTGTGTCAGGTTGGGGCTGTGACCTGACATAAGCTGACTTTCTCCTCTCTCCTCTCTGAAGGTGGAGGGTCCCCGGGACAGGAGGGTGAGTGTCCCGCAGGCGCAGAGCCGCAGCTGCTCTGAGCTGCACCGACACCTCACCTCTACCGCCTCCTGCCCCCAAGCCTCCCGGGTGCCTGAGGAGTGCCCCAGCGGCAGCCACCACCTCTCCCCTGGTGACTGCACCCATCATGAGGATGACAGCGACTCCAGTGAGGACTCTGTGAGCTGCAGCGACTTGGTGACCCCCCCATCCTCGGCAGAGGATGGCTCTGGCAGCCAGTTCTTCTGTGAGGGGGAGATGCACTCGGTGGTGGGGCTCATCCGCTACATGCACACCTACTGCCTGCCGCCAAGGAAGCTGCCTGCTCACGACACCGCTGATGCCATGCCCCAGCCCTGCAGCAGCCCCTACAAGAGAGCCAAACCGGACTGCCCCACACAGCCAGGTACCCCTGGGAGAGCGCAGAGCCAGCCAGGCTGCACCTGGCAGATGAATGGGAGCTGCAAGAAGCCTGGAGCATCCTTCTCCATCCTGAAGGAGCTGCTGGCACGGGACCTGCTGTGCGACGTGAGCAAGCCATACCACCTGGGCAAGCCTGTGTATGCTGCTCTGGTGCGGCCACCTGGCTCCCACTCTCCTGTGCCACTGACTCGGGATGGGGAGGATGCTGTTGGGACCTGTACATCCAGAGCCAAAACAGCACCAGAGAAGGGTGAGCTGCAACAGAGCCCCAGGGCTGAGGCAGAGGCACTGCAGGAGCTGGGTGGCCTCGAGGACGATGCTGGGAAGCATGCGGGCACCCCAGGCACAGCCATGGGGAAGGTGGCCCGCAAGCAGGAGAGCACTGTTTATGCTGTACGTCGGTCCAAGAGACTCAACCCTGAGCTTGACCACTGGCTCTCCTTCCTTGACGAGCCACCCCCCGAGCTCTCCATCCCTCGGGAGGCAGGGGATGGCCGCAGCTCCAGGGACGCCCTGCCCATACCATGCCCAGCACTAGAGGGCTTCTCCACTGAAGATCCTGCAGCCGAAGTGGAAGTGGGGGGCACAGCACCACCAGCAGAGCCCCAGCCCCTCTCCCTGGGCTCTCCAGGGGATGGTGAGGTGGGCAATGGGGCTGAGATCCAGCGCTGTGTCCTCCTGGAGCAAGCAGGTAAGGGGCCTGGGGACTGGCACTCAGTTCTCCCAGCCCTGGTGTGCCTGCACTGCCTCTGGTAATGTCTGTGCCATCCCTGCCATTGGCAAGTGCTACTGGCCAGGCACTTGGCACTCAGCAGTGAAGCTGTGAGTGGCCTCAAGCACAGCAGAGCTCTGACACGTGCTGGTTGTCTGTGGGGTCCCATGCATGGGGAGCTGGGGGCATGGTCTGGTTTTGGGATGCTGTTTCAATACATGGGAGCCTTCTGCCTCAGTTTACCCATCTTTATAACAAGATGAATTTACTGTAAGGGTGATGAGGCACAGGAACAGGTTGCCCAGAGAAGTGGTGAATGCACCACCCCTGGCAGTGTTCAAGGCCAGGTTGGACAGAGCCTTGGGCAACATGACCTAGTGTGAGGCGTCCCTGCCCATGGCAGGGGCATTGGAACTAGATGACTTTAATGTCCTTCCCAAACCTAGCTATTCCATGATTCTATGATTTTATGAAAGAGTCAGTGTAGCACTAACCCAGCAGGGATCAGGCTGCCTCATCCCTTCAGGTCCCTCTTCCCTTCAGGGTCACTATCTGCCTGTGCACCAGCTTCACCTGCATCAGGGCCCCAAACTTTCAGCTATCTGCAAGTGCTTTGTGAGTGGGAATGGCTCAACCTGGACAGTATTTGCTGCCTCGCAGGCGGGTGGTCCACAGACCCTGCCAGGCCACGGTGGGCAGCGGGGCCCTGGCTCCTACCGTGGGTGCTGGAGGAAGGAGCACAGCCTCACTGGTAACCCTGCTTCTCTCCTTGCCTTTCAGAAACACCCAGGGGTCTCACACTGTCCTTGGCACAAACGTAAGTGTACATGGGGCTACAGGAAAGCGCTGTGGTGTGTCTGGCTGGGCATGCGTCTGCAGTGAGCAGGCAAAGCTGCTTGTGTAGAGCAGACTGAGCCCTGCAGTGGGGCGTGGGGCTGTGGGGAGCCACGGCCATCGCTTGAGTGCAAGGAGCTCACAGAGCCCTCGCTGAGGACAGAGCGTTGCTATGTGCCAGGGGCAACGTGCTCTGGAGCTCAGGCTGGGATTGGGAGGGCACACTGCTTGCCCCTCTGCCCCTGCACCCCTCTGTGGGGTTACTCCATAAGGCACGATGGGAGGGGTTGCTTGTAAGCAGTGTTTTCTCAGCTTCCTTTGGGTTTCGGGACAGTTTTCACCTAAACACTTTCTCCTTATTTTCTGTTCTTCTCCAGTGACCCAAACTTTGGGAAGAGAAACTTTGAACCGATGCTGACTGTGGAGCTGTGTGGGACAGCAGGTAGGACAGGCTTTTCTTCTTCTTCATTTTGCAGAAATCCTCCCTGGGACGGGGCAAATTTACCCTAAATTGAGCGTGGTTCATCAGCTGCAGCTGAGCCCAGCCATGGCAACATATTCACCCACTGGCCCAGGACCCCTTTTTGCTCCGCAGTCACAGGAGACCTCCCATGTGCTGCCTCCACATCCGAGCACTGTGGGAAACTCCTTGGTGTGCGTCTGGCTTGGGGGAGCAGTTCAAAGGGCCTTGCATGGCCCATGGGGAAGGGAGAGTCCTCTGATCCCAGTTGGGATCAGGCATCTTTCTTTTTCCCCAAGTGCCAGTGGATGATGTCTTGGATGATGTGCTCAAAGCCAGGTTGGATGGGGCCTTGAACAACCTGGTCTAGTGGAAAGTGTCCCTGCCTGTAGCAGGGGGGTCGGAACTAAATGATCCTTTCAAACCCAAACCATTCTGTTATTCTATGGATGTGGTTGTGGTGCTGAGCAGCCTCCTTCTCTGCAGTGTCTGTGGTGCTGGGGTAGAATGGGGCAGGATGGTGGGGGCAAAGCTGACTCCTGCCCTTTCTTTGGGTGGTCTAGGTCTCACACCACCCACCACTCCGCCATACAAGCCTGCTGAAGAGGACCTGTACAAGCCAGACATCACACAAGAGATGGGGAAGGAAAGTGGGATGTCCCCCAGCTCCGGGGGTGTAGGGGATGCAGCAGCCTCCCGGAAAGCCCTCAGGAAGCACCCTGAGAGGACAGAGCTGTTCGCCCACCTGAGCCGAGCTGCCGGGCGCCCCGTGCTCCCCGAGCAGCAAGGCCTGCTCAAGCGGCCCTTCTCCCGCTCCTTTGGGGACCACGACTACTGCCAGGTCATGAAGCCTGAAGCCGCTCTGCAGAGGAAGGTGCTCAAGTCATGGGAGCCCACAGGCCAAGTGGAGACAGAACACAAGAGGAGGGTCCCAGCTGCGCACTACCAGGGGCTGGACCTCAGCAGCAAGGAGGCTGGCAGCGAGATGCTGTGGAAGGATGGTGTCAAGCACCTGAGAGACCAGCAGATCAGAGCCAGCTTAACAAAGCACTTTGGCTTTCTGGACAGTGCTCTTGATGATGAGGACATGGTCTTCTGCAAGACCCCTGAGTATGACACCGTCTTTGAAGATAGCTGCAGTGAGAGCGGCTCCCCTGTAGAGGAAGAGGAGGAAGAGGAGGAAGAGGAGGAGGAAGAGGAGCATGGCAGCACCAAGCTGTGCGTGCGGAGAAATCTTCTTTCCAGGACCAGTTTGCATTACTGTTCCCGGAGCAGGTCCAGCTCAGGGTCTTCCTGCTGCCGGTCCCGATCACCCACAAGCAGACGCACCTTCAGGTACAGGGGACTGGGGGGAGGGCACTTGGGACTGTTCTTGGCCCTGCATTTCTGCATAGGTCTGTGGCAGCCCTGGCTGTCTGTGCTCTACTGGCCCAAGTAATGAAGATGCTAAGCAATGAAAGAAAAACTATTGAAATAATTGCTGTGACAGCAGCTGCTGCAAACATCAGCCATGGCCAGAGAAAGCAGGACTGTGGTGTGGGCAGGGGGCAGAGCCATGCTAGGGCTAGGAACCGCCTCCAGCATTTATTAGGAAGGACTTTCCAGTGTCCTTTCCAGTGTTTCCATCTCTCCTTGCCTGCAAGTGCTCCAGAGTGCCTGCCCCCCTGCTGCTGCAGACCCTATGTGCCTCAGTTTCTTTTTCATGTTTGAAGCTTTCTCACTGGGTTCCCCCCAGGGCTGACCTCCTCTTCCTCGCTTCCCAGGTGTGAGAAGAGCGAACAGTGTCAGGGCGGGAGCAGGCACCGGGGCCAGATGGAGAAGAGACGGGAAAAGGCCATCGTAAGTGAGCAGGGACAAAGCAATCCCCAGCCCTCAGTTCATCTCCTGCTCTGGAAAAGCAGTGGTGGAGCCCATTAGCCCTGGCTTCAGCAGCCCTTGGTGCAGGGCCAGTGTTAAACAAGGAGCATAGGGGTGGAGAGGGGAGAGAAAAACCCAGTATGAAGCAGAAGCCGCTGGCAATTGGCAATATACAGAGTCCTTGGCACAGAAATGGCTGGAGCATCCCACACTGGTTTTTCAGCCCAGTTGGCACTGGCAGTTAGTGGGGTGAGCTGGGGAATCCCTGAAGCTGCTCAGCTGTTACAGATGTGGTCCTGCTGCAGAGGCAGCCTCATGTACCAGGAACCAGGCATATGCTCATAGGTGGGAGCTGGGTGCAGGGTGGGCATGTGGGAAATGACTTGGTCCTGTGTAATGTGGTGCACACACACATGTTCACAAATGCCCCTCTGACATTATATTTTTTCCAGCAGTGCAGTTTCATTTTGCCCCTAGCAGTTCTTGGGAATGCTTCCCAGCATCTTCACCAGGAGAAGCTGTAAAAGCTGCAAGAGTGTAGGAGACGTTCAAAAGAGAAGAAGGAAGTGGTGACTGCCTGAGTCTGGCTGTCCCCAGCAGCAGTGGTGTCTTGGGGGTGACACCAGTGAGCTAGCTGGAGCGGGGACAGCCAGACCCTGGAGATGCCAGGCTGTGCCTGTGGCAGTGCTGCCCTCCTGCAGCCTGATTCCCAGTGCTGGTTTGCAGGGACTCCTTAACAGCCCCATGTTTCCAGTGCCCATCAGCAGCGTGGAGGTGTGGGGTAGTGGAGCCTGAAGTTTCTCACTTGCTTTGCCAGGGGGAAGGCCGGGTGGTGTACGTCAGAAACCTCTCCAGCAGCATGAACTCCAGCGAACTGAAGAAACGCTTTGAAGTGTTTGGTGAGATCGTGGAGTGTCAGGTCCTGTCCAGGACTAACAGGTGAGTGGGGAGCGAGTCCAGGGCTCCAGCAGCTACAGGCAACCCCTTTCCCCAGGCACCATCAACACTGCCAGGATGTGCAGGGTCACCCCTGCACACAGCTGTGTGTGTGTGGGTGCATGATGCAGTTGTGCCGTGCCAACTCCCTTGGTCAGCCAAGCCCATGGTCTCAGTGCTTTGGGTGAAGAAATGCAGCATGTGCCCAGGTCCAAGGGCATGGAGAGGGCCGGGAGGATGGAGGGACAGCAGGATGGAGGGACAGCAGGATGGAGGGACAGCAGGATGGAGGGACAGCAGGATGGAGGGACAGCAGGATGGAGGGACAGCAGGATGGAGGGACAGCAGGATGGAGGGACAGCAGGATGGAGGGACAGCAGGATGGAGGGACAGCAGGATGGAGGGACAGCAGGATGGAGGGACAGCAGGATGGAGGGACAGCAGGATGGAGGGACAGCAGGATGGA
This sequence comes from Agapornis roseicollis, assembly GCA_002631895.1. Classification (NCBI taxonomy): domain Eukaryota; kingdom Metazoa; phylum Chordata; class Aves; order Psittaciformes; family Psittacidae; genus Agapornis; species Agapornis roseicollis. The sequence goes on along the minus strand of NDXB01015383.1, from coordinate 234,013 downwards.
GGGACAGCAGGATGGAGGGACAGCAGGATGGAGGGACAGCAGGATGGAGGGACAGCAGGATGGAGGGACAGCAGGATGGAGGGACAGCAGGATGGAGGGACAGCAGGATGGAGGGACAGCAGGATGGAGGGACAGCAGGATGGAGGGACAGCAGGATGGAGGGACAGCAGGATGGAGGGACAGCAGGATGGAGGGACAGCAGGATGGAGGGACAGCAGGATGGAGGGACAGCAGGATGGAGGGACAGCAGGATGGAGGGACAGCAGGATGGAGGGACAGCAGGATGGAGGGACAGCAGGATGGAGGGACAGCAGGATGGAGGGACAGCAGGATGGAGGGACAGCAGGATGGAGGGACAGCAGGATGGAGGGACAGCAGGATGGAGGGACAGCAGGATGGAGGGACAGCAGGATGGAGGGACAGCAGGATGGAGGGACAGCAGGATGGAGGGACAGCAGGATGGAGGGACAGCAGGATGGAGGGACAGCAGGATGGAGGGACAGCAGGATGGAGGGACAGCAGGATGGAGGGACAGCAGGATGGAGGGACAGCAGGATGGAGGGACAGCAGGATGGAGGGACAGCAGGATGGAGGGACAGCAGGATGGAGGGACAGCAGGATGGAGGGACAGCAGGATGGAGGGTGCAGTGCTGGGCAGAGCTGTGTGAGAGGGGCTCTGAGGCACGTTGCATCTTGAATTCTTTCTCTGGTTGCTCAGGGGGGATAAATATGGCTTCATCACCTACCGGTATTCAGAGCATGCAGCCTTATCTCTGAAGAACGGCACCTCACTACGGAAGAGGAACGAGCCTTCATTCCAGCTCAGCTCTGGTGGCCTCGGGCATTTCTTCTGGACCAGATATGCTGACTTGGGTAAGAAAGCAGGAGCTGCTTTTTCTGAAGCACCTCATTTATCATCACAGAGCTGTAACAGCACATTGCACTGCTGAACGCTAGTCAGGCAAGGATCTTGCACATCTTCAGAGCCTGCAGGAAAAGCCCAGCAGCTGTCTTATGGCTCATGTAGCTGTTCTTAGCTCAATCAGATGGCTTGGGAAACTGGGGGGAGAGAAGAAAAGCAATTGGCGTGAGGACCTGGAGTGTGTTGGCTGCAAAAGACAGCATCGCACCCCAGGGCTGCTGGGTCTCAGCTGACCACAGCCCATCCTGTCTCCACTGTGTTTCTACATTGCTGGATGCTTTCCAGCAGAGAAGTCCCTTTCCAGTCATTAGATAAAGCAATCAGCAACATTTCATTAGCCCAAGAGCTGATCTGGGTGCTTTGCTGCTCCACAGGACAGATTCACCACACTGCACAAGCATTTGTGAGCCAAAATGACGGCACTGAAATGTGCTGCAGTTGCATTAACTCTTTCTGTGATGTATAGGCTTCTGCAGCACCTCCTGCCTCTCTCAGTGGCAGTATTTGCCAGGTCTCTTTGGATGCCAGCCCTTGCAGGTAGCGGGGCTGCAGCCTGAGCTGAGAGGCATGACTGAAACCCTGTTCTAGTCCTGCAGGAGAAGTGTGATCCAGGCCTTGCTCAGCCCTCGTTGCTGTGATCTTCAGGTGTTTCGTAAACAGCACACATTTATTTCTGTACCCTCTGCAGGGGGTGCAGTGGTTCTGGTATCCCACTTCAGGCATGAGAGACTGAGGCCCAGAAATTCTCTCTGGATGTTCAGTTTGACACGTGCCTGATCTTTTAGCACCTTGTAATATTTCATCTGCTCAGAGCAGCAATCCCTCTGACTTTGCCCATTTTCATCTAAATAAATCCCAGAGCCCCTCATTTTGGGCAGAGAGAAGATAGGAAACAGCACCCCACGATGAAGATCGTAGGGTGGCTGCACAATGCTGTGGGTAGCAAGAGACAGCACTGTTCCCACACCCCTTTGCCATCAGTGCTTTTCCAGGCTGGCTCTGCAGTGCTGGGAGGCAGCATGCTGATAGCAGTGCCCTGCCATGCCTCAGTTTTCCTCCCTGCTCATGTCCTGCTCCTGTGTCCCTGCTGTTCCCAGATTGCAGTGCAGAGGAGTCCTCCCCAGCTCCAGTGAAAAGCAAGTACGAGACCATGGATTTTGACAGCTTGCTGCAGGAGGCCCAGCTAAGCCTGCATCGGTAACAGCCTTAACCTTGGAGGAATACCTCAATACCTCAGTCAAGGCACTTCCAATATGTTTACGTTTTCAAAGAAATTATTCAGTCTATGGAAAGAGAGAGAGCGTGAGAGAGGAGAGCACGCGAGAGAGAGACTGCTGTCCCTTCCGATCGATGTTTACATTGAACAAAGCTGCTTCTGTCTGTGAGTCCCCATGGTGTTGATGTCTCACTGCCACACGTTAGTCCCTCCGCTGCTGACTGGTTGTTTTAGGGTGAGCCTAGCAGCCCCCTGGCCCCTCTTCCCCCATCCCGGTCCCCCCCCCCCCCCGGCCCCT